>NW_020871046.1:50982-53482 GCF_003789085.1 Penaeus vannamei
GCCTGGCGTATACAATATTAGTATAACTAATATTGGTAGCTTCATAATATTAATATAAAGAACGAAAGAGAGAGAGACAGACAGAATAAAAGAGGAATATGAGAACACGCACACACACACAGCAATGGATACGAGGATGTTCATACACACGTTACTTATACGTTAGTTTAGCTTAATTGCATTTTGAAGGGGAGCCCTTGGCTTCTCCAGATTAACATACGGGACCTGTTGGGGAGGAGGGGGGGAGGGGAGGTCGGAGGCGGGGCAGAGTGAAAATTTATAAAGGGTAGGTATATGCGTATATACAGAAAACATTAATGGGGAAGAGGGAAAGAATGCGAATGATGAGAGAGAGAGAGAGAGAGAGAGAGAGAGAGAGTGAGAGAGATGACCTCGGAGATGGAGAAGAGAGAGAGAGAAGGAGAGGAGGAGAGAGAGTGAGAGAGAGAGAGTGATGAGAAGACGAGCGGAGAGAGATATGACGAGACGAAGGAACTGAGAGAGAGGAGAGGGAGAGGAGAGAGAGGAGACTGGAGTGGGGACCTTGAAGAGAGACGAGAGAGCGAGGAGGATGAGAAGAGACCGAAGAGAGAGAGCAGGGAATCCGGCGAAGCCAAATGAGAGAGGAGAGCAAAAGAGGAGAGAGATGAGAATGAGAGAGAGTGGCAGACAACACCGAAAGAGCACTGAGAGAGGAGAGACGAGAGGAGAGAGACAGAGCGAAGCAGTTTGAGAAGAGAGAGAGAGAGAGAAGAGAAAGGACCAGGGAGAGAGAAGAGGAGAGCGAGATGAAGATAGAAGAGACGAGGGTGCGAGGCAGAGAGAGAGAGCTAAAGAGAGATGCGAGCGGGGCGGTGAGGAGGAGAATGAAAGAGAGGAGAGATAAGAAGAAGAGAGACCGACCAGGAGACAACGATGAGAGAGAGCGACGAGAAGAGATAGAGAGAGAAGGACGAGATAGAGACAGAAGGATGGGGATGAGAGAGAGATTTGATAGAGAAGAGAGAAAGAGAGGAGGAGCGGGAGAGCAAAATGAAACACATGAGTCAGAGAGGAGCTGCAGTCATGCACCCTTCATACTGTCCAGATAATTACGCAAATAGATTAAAAAAAAAAAAAAAACAAGGCTTGCATGTGGCGTTATCAAGTATCATTACGACTAAAACTTTATATCATTCGCAATTCTTTCCTCTTCCTCGTGCATAATTCATTATTGGTTCGAGTACCCTTGTTCTGTATGTCCTTCGTCCACCGCAGCTTCACCCGATTGGCCGCCGCGAAAGAATGGGAAATTTTGCGTTTTTCGCTCGCCTTTGATAACTAATCAATAAGATATCGAGGTAACCTAACCACACGAGTTATTAATTATTCAGGCGTTTTAATGAAATGTGGGTTTAATTCATTTTCGATGAGAAGCTGCAAAAAAAAAAAGATTCAATATAGGTTTAATCTACGTCCTTCTACCTTATCTTTCTCTCTCTCTCTCTCTCCCTTTTTCTCCCTTCGCTTTCGCTTGTTATTTCCAAGGGGATAGTCTGTCGCTGTTTCTGGCTACCTGTCTATTAACTGTTTGTTTGTTTGTTATTCTGTATGTAAGTACTTTTTCCTTTTATCATTTTACGGAAACATACACACACACAAGAACATAGGTATATACATTATAATGCGTTGGTTTATTTTATTTTTTTTTACTTTTTGTTCACCTTATTGTTTCTTTTTATATGCTTATTCTCTCCCTTTCCCAATACCTTCTTTTCTCCCCCCTTTTCCCTAGCCCAATGTCTCCCTCGATTCCCGTATACTCCTCACACTCTGATACTCATACTCCTCCCTTTCCTCACACGCCTCTCATACCCCCCCCACCTCCCCTTCTCCTCATACTCTCCTCACTCCATTCTCTTCACTCCTCCTCTTCCACCATCTGCTTCAACTCCCTTTTCGTAATTTCTCTCCCCCTCCTATTTTCCCCTCCCCCTCCTCCTCCCACCTTCTCTTCACTAATCCCCTTCCCCCTTTTAAAACCTTCCTTAATTCCCTTCTCCCCAACCGCTTTCAGCTCCCTCTCCCTACCCCACTTCCCCCTCCCCCTAGCTCTCACCCCTTCATCCCGACATTCCCCCCCATAACTTCCACCCCCACTTCCTACTCGACCCCACCCCTCTCACGTAACTCCCCCCCCTTTCTTCCTTGCTCTCCCACCCCTCTCTTCGTAACTACCCCCTTCCCCTCCCCCCCCTCTCCGTAATCCCCTCCCCCCCTTCCACTTCCTCCTTGCTCCCCCTCCCACCTCTCCGTAGCTCCCCCTTCTACTTCCTCCTTGCCCCCCCCTCCTCCCTCTCCGTAACTCCCCCACCCCCTTTCCTCTCCACACCACTTCTCCGTGACCCCCCTACCACCCCGACCTCTCCTCACTCCCCTCCCCCCTCCCGCTAACCTCCTGCCACTTCTTAAATTCTCTCTCCTCACCGCCCTTACCCCCCCACCCCCCCCCCCCCATCCT
>NW_020871046.1:58482-60982 GCF_003789085.1 Penaeus vannamei
TGCTAATCATTATTATTATCATCACTGTTACTGTTAGTCTAGTAGTGGTGGTGGTAGTAAGGTAGTAGTAGTCTCCTATCATAACCATTTCGTTATTGTTGTTCTTATATACTATCCATCAGAAGTATGCAACATAACCATTCTCCTTACTCAGCATTATCTGTTTCAGCAGCGCAACAACAGTTTACTCCGTATTCACCTTCATCATCTATCATCCACTATACACTTTTTTCACTTTATAATAATCATCATCACAACACACACATCACACATCACACATTCCCATCACACAACACACACACAACAACACACACACACACATAACATATATATATATATATATATAATTATATATATATATATATATATATATGTATATATGTATATATATAGGATTGTGATGTGTGAGTGTTGTGTGTGTGTGTGTTGTGTTGTGCGTGGTGTGTGTGTGTGTGTGTGTGTGTTGCTGTGTGTGTGTTGTGTGGTGTGTGTGTCATATATATATATATAATTACGTATCTATTATATATATTATATAATATATTATATATATATATATATAATATATATTTATATTTTTATCAGAGGTCTGTTAAAAGGATTTAAACGACAAAGTTTCACTGACACATGGATGTGTTTCGGGCAAAAAAAGGTAGATTACTGTGAGTGGATTTTTTGGGTGAATATTTTATTAGTATAGATCTTGGGCTAGTTGGGGATGGCAAGACTAGAATTGGTGATAAAGAACAGATAACTAGAGGTTTTGGGTGAACCGTATTGATGAGAATATTTTCCCGAGGTTTTTTTTTTATTGATAAAATGATTATCAGCAAAAAGAAGAAGGAAAAAAGTTCTTTTTGTTACCGCTATTGTTGTCCTGGAGTTGGTACCTTTACAGTGAAGATAAAGTTTAGGAAAAAAATGACGATAAAAATGATGGATGATGGAAATGGTGATAGAATTGGTATCAAATACCTAATGCAATATAAAATAACGACGAATTCAGTATAAGATATCTTAAAGAGAGGTAGCCCCACTCCCATGTAGCATGCGCTAAAGTGAAACTGACTTTTTTTCTAAGAGTATTTTGAAGGCTGCTTATGGTATGAAACACTTCGGTATCATAGATCAAAGCGTGTGTGTTTTTTTTTTCTTCTTTTTTTTTTTTTTACTTCGAGGAAATCATGCAAATAATTATTCATCTGGCTATATCTGGCATTTCACCACGCATGCTCATTAGCTATATGCGGTGACGTCCTTTACATCTCCCATAGTTTCATTCCTGTTAGTAAGTGCAGTACATTATGGTATATTTTTTTTTTTGATATTTGCTCAGTAATAACAACGGTAAACGAGCGAAAACAGAACAAGATAAAGAAAATACATAAACACCATTAATTTTGCATTAAATGGTGGCAAAGGGGGCGGGGCCAAATTCAGCAGTTGCTAGAATTTTTCATGAGTGCTGCCTACCTGCCTTAAAACCTCTTCCCTTCTGTGACATAGATATTTAGTCCCTTGTGGTCAGTGGTGATGTTGGCACCGCACTACGGTTCCTCTACCAGTAGCAGCGCTGTTATAGACCACATACATGCGAACTGGCGATGAAGGGGTCAAGTTCTTATTTTTCTCTCTCTTTATATTTTACGCAGAGGCCGGAGGGAAGGCTGGCGAAAGGAAGAAGGCTAAGAATGAGAGAAGTAAGACATACGGACGGCGAAGTGGAGGGGGGAAGGAGATGAAAAGAATATCAATAATTAGGAAATATGTTAACGAGATGTGAGAAAGGGACGTTGATCTTCCTTTCTTCATTTGTTCCTGCGTCATTCTACCTCTTGTTCATGTCAGAAGTGTTATAATAACAACAATATGAAGAGTAAAAGCAATAATAATGAGGAGAGTAATAACAGTGGCAGTGCAAGTAGTAATAGTAGTATTAGTAATAGTGATAACTATAATAATGATAATAATAAATAATAATATAATAATAATAAAAATAAAATAAGATAACATATTAATACTGATTCTAAAATAACAATTATAAGAGTAACATTTATGATAAAAATATGAGACAGAAATCACACGAAATGATAAGACGAAAGTAGATGAAAACGAATAAGAAATATCTTAATGGTTTCTCTCTTTCTTCCCCTTCGTTCGCCTTACCCTCGCCTCCGTGGCAGACCTCTCTGTCTTAAACTCTCGGTCGATGGGCAGGCTGTCTTGCCCTCCTCTGCCTGTACTTTTCTACCACTCTTCTTCTCTCTCGCTTTCCTCTATTGATTTTTCTTTTTCTCCTTGCTGTTTCTGTTACCTTTCTTTCTTTCCTTTCTTTCTATTTATTCTCTCTCTATCTATCTCTTCTTCGCCTCTCCTCTTCTCTTATTCTCTTCTCTCTCTTCTCTCTTTTCTCTCTCTCTCTCTCTCGTCTCTCTCTTTACCTCTTCTCTTCTCTCTTTTCTCGTCTCTACTTCTTTTTTCTCTATCTATTCTCATTTCT
>NW_020871046.1:65982-70982 GCF_003789085.1 Penaeus vannamei
TAAACAAGGGTATATAGATGTAGATATAGATATAAATTTGGATAGATAGAAATATATGCACTGTGGGTAAACCATTGAACTGGGCATGTTGAAGAGAACAGTGCTGGTGAGGGAGTGGCAGGTAGGTACGGTGTAGGAGAGAGGGACGCGGAGGTACAGGCGATTGTGGATTTTGGAAAACGAATACATTAAGAAGGTCGGAGTATTTTAAAGAGCTGATTAACATAGAAAACTTGAGGGAGAGACAGTTGCAAGAGGTGGAGATAGTAGATCGGGTAGTGCGAGGGATCAGTAGGGAGGAAGTGAGGACAGCCATGAAGAGGATGGAGGATGGTAAGGCAGTAGGCCCAGATGGCATACCGGTGGAAGCGTGAAGGAGCTTAAAGGTGTTGGCAGTGACATGGCGAACCAGATTGTTTAACAAAATCCTTGAAGGTGAAAACATGCCGGAAGAGTGGAGAAATAGAGTGCTAGTTCCGATTTTCAAGAACAGGGGTGATCTGCAGACCTGTAACAACTGCAGAGGTATAGGACTGATTAATCTTGCAATGAAGATATGGGAAAAAGTGATAAAAGGTTGACTGAGAAGAGAGGTGAGGATCATTGAGGAACCATATAGTTTCGTGCCAGGAAGAGGTGCAACAGATGCAATATTTGCTTTGAGAATGTTGATGGAGAAGTGCAGAGAAGGCCAGAAGGATTCGCACTGCGTGTTTGTAGACTTAGTGAAGGCTTATGACAGGATGCCGACAGAGGAGTTGTGGCATTGTGTACGGATGTCAGGAGTGGCAGAGAAGTATGTGAAGGTGGTAAAGGATATATATGACGAGAGCGAAACAGCAGTAAGGTGTGCAGCAGGGATGACTGAGGGATCCAAGGTGGAGGTGGGTTTGCACCAAGGATCGACTTTGAGTCCTTTCCTGTTTGTAATGGGATGGATATATTGACAGATAGGATTAGACGGGAATCTCCGTGGACGATGATGTTTGCGGACGACATTGTGTTATGCGGTGAGAGGCGAGAGGAAGTTGAGGAGATATGCACATGGGAGAAGGGGAATGAAAGTAAGTAGGAACAAGACGGAGTATATGTGTGCAAATGGGAGAGATGGCGGGGAAACAGTGAGGCTGCAAGGTGAAAGTTAAACCACTGAATATCAAATACAATGTAAAAAAAAAAAAAAAAAGAAAATCGCACATTGCACTACGAATCACAGCAGAAATAACAAAGCTGTGTTGACAACTTTATAAAGCCCAGTCGTCTGCCATCCCATTGCAACACCTGCCATGGGATCGACGCATTTCCGACTCAACGCGGGCAACATACTTCCGCATTTGGCTAACTGTGAGTGCATCGGCTAAGCTTTTTTAGAATGTTGTTGGTTGCATCACTCGGGTTGTAGCTCAACGGAGGTTTACAGAGGTTTAACGGCGCGATATAGGGGGCGTTGTTGTGGAATATTTGTTTTGGTTTTGATGCCAAGTACATACCAAGTAGCTAATAATATACATACTGTGTTTATCCGACCGTGAATGTGGTGATGCAGACACTCTGTATTATATTATATTATATATATATATATATATATATATATATATATATATATATATATATATATATATATTATATATTAATATATATATATACACACACAACACACAACACACACACACACACACACACACACACAGCAACACCAACGCCACACGAAGGAGCTTCCTTACTCTTCTGGTAGACACAGAACTAAGTTATCCTCCTTAATGATAGAGTAAGAAAAGGGATTTCTGAGGTTAACTAAAATACTCAGCAAATCAGTAACCTCTTCAGGAATCTCCTTTTCTCACCAGACACAAAACAAATCATCACATTCTCCTTCTCCCCTTTTCCCCCCTTTCATTCTCCTCTCGCGTTCCATCCATCTTACGCCGACAGTAGAGAAGGAGCAAAGGATGCAGCGATTGTCAAAAACTGTAACGGACTCATCATACAATTTTCCGGAAGTGTTAGATTTCGGGAACAACCTCCCAACTTTTCTCCGAAGCGGCTCCAGAAGAGATGCTCACAGCGCGGGGCCAACTTTGGCAAAAGGGGAAAGAAAAGAAAATGAGAACGGGGAAGAAGGGGAGCTGCAGTTTGATGAAGATGGAGAAAAAGAAGAAAAAGGGAAAAGAGGCACACGCGGAAGCAAATACATATACACATAAGCGTATGTGTATTCATATGCACATGCAAAAAATGATAATAATAGATTAATAGTGTGTGTATATACATACATACACACATGCACACCACACACACAATGTTGTGTGTGTGTATATATATATATATACTATATATATATATATATATATATATATATATATATATATATATATATATATATATATATATATATATATATATATATATATATATATACACAATACATATATAGTATATATATATATATATATATATATATATATATATATATATATATATATATATATATATATATATATATATATATATGCACAACATTTCCTTGTATAAAGATAAGTATATTTTGAAATCCGTTCGGAAAAGTCCCCCTGACTTGATATCAGCCTGATGGAAAAAAAGGTAGAGAACCACCATTGTGCTCTTAATGCCTCGCCTCTCTCCCCCTCCCTCCTCCTCCTCCCTCCTCCTCCCCTTTTACCTCCTCCTTCCACTCCCCCCCCCTCTTGCCTACTCTTTCCTTCCACTTCCATGATTCTTCGTCTTCCACTCTCCTCCTCCTTTCGTTTCTCTCTTTTCCTTCTTTCGCCTCCTCCGTCTTCCCCCATTTTTTTCGTGTTCCTCCCTTTATCCACCTTTCACTTCCAACTTCCACTTTTCTCTCTTTCTCCTACCTCTTCTTCCTCTCGTATCCTTCCTGTCTGCCCTTCTCCCTTCTTCCTCAACACCCTCCTTCCCTTTAACACCTTCTCCACTCTCCTCTTTCCTCCTCTTTCTTACCTCCTCCCTCCCTCCACCATACCTCTCCTCTCATCTCTCTCTTCCTCCTCCCCTCCTCCTTATCCAACCCTCCACAATATCCTTTCCTCCCTCCTTCCACCGCCTTTCTTTCCCCTCTCCTTCTCCTCCTCCTCTTCCCTCCTCCCTTTTCTCTCTCCACCTTACCCCTCTCTTTTTCTCTCCCCTCCTTTCACTCTTTTCCCTCCTCCCTATTCCCCTCCTCCACTCCTTCCTTCCTTCCTCCTTTCACCTCCTTCCCTCCTCCTCCACCTCCATCCTCCTCCTCCTTCCACCTATAACCTCCCCCTCTCCCCCCCCCTCCACCCGCCACCTCTACCCTGCTTCTCCTTCCACTATACTCTCCCCCCCTCTCTCCTGCCTCTTCTCCCTCTCTACCACCTCTACTGCCTGCTTCTGGCCGCGACGCATTTACCGCTTTTCGTCGGGCATTAGCGCATATTACGCCAGCTTCTCACGTGGAATACCAGAGCAACCCGCAGAGAGTGGGTGGGGGGCGGGCGGGCGGGCGGGTGGATCGGGTGGAGGTGGGCGGTGGGCGGGTGGGTGGATGGGCGGGTGGATAAGTGGGTGGGTGGGCGCGTGCGACTGGGAGGTGACTCTTGGATTATGTAAGGACAGTCTTAGGGTGAAGAGGGGAGGGGTGGGTTAGAGGGGAGTGGATTGCGTGAGGGTAAGGGAGGGAAGAGGGGAGGGAGAGGGGGAAGGAGGGGGGAAGGGGGTAGAGGGGAGGGAAGGAAGGGGGGGGGTGCGTGAGGGGGGTAGAGGGAGGGAAGGAGGGGGTGGATTGCGTGAGGGGGAGAGGGAGGGAATAAGGGAGGGGGGTGGATTGCAGAGGGTAAGGGGGGGAGGGAGGGAGGGGCGTTTCGAGGCATGAAAGGAAGATCAAATGAAATTTTGATTGGCATACAAGGATAATGTGAATAAACTTGGCGCAAGGGAGATGGAGATCAGTGCCAACGCGGAAACCAAGTGGCGATGGTCAAGATACGGATAAGGGAGAAACATACATGCAAATTCACGTACATTTTTAATAACGTACACAGGACATACATAGACAGAGAGAGAGAGAATGACAGAGGCATAGACAGAGAGACAGAGGAAATGTGGGTGGAGAAAGAGAGAGAGAGAGAGAGATTGACAGAGACAGAGAGACAGAAAGAATGTAGGTGGGTGGAGAAAGAGAGAGAAAGAGAGAGAGACTGACAGAGACAGAGAGAGAATGTGGGTGGGTGGAGAAAGAGAGAGAGAGAGAGAGAATGTGGGGGGTGGAGAAAGAAAGGAGAGAAGAGAGAGAGAGAAGATTGACAGAGACAGAGACAAAGAGAGAATGTGGGTGGGTGGAGAAAGAGAGAAAAGGAAATACAAATCACAGCTGAGAAACTAAACAAACGTCACAACACAGATATAGAGAAAGCCAGAGTGGAAGAGAATGAAGCAATAGAGAAAGAGAGAAGGAGAGAGAGAGGAGACAGAGAAGCGAAAGCGCAGCGCAACCAGTGCAGGAAGGCGGTCGTTTTAGAGGGCTTAGCTCCATTTAATCTTCCTTTAAATTAATAAGCGAGTGTTTAGGAGAAACCCTGCCCCTCCCCCCTTCCCATCCCACACACCCAGCCTAGGACCCTCCCTCTCCCCTTCCACCCCCTCCAGCCTAGGACCCTATCCTTCTATCCCTATCCCTCCCGCCTAGCCAAGGACCCTATCCTTCCCCCTTCCTAACCACACCGCCCGGCCTAGGATCCTACCCCCCCCCAACCCTAGGACGAACGCAGGTACGTGCCTCTATCATTAACTAGCTGACGGCGAGGGGAGAAGAGGGGAGAAAGACACACACGATGATAGGGAGGTGGAGGGACACACACCCTCGGGGCATTTGGAAAGAGGGAGGAGGAGAAGAAGGAGACAAAAAGAGAGGAATACAAAAGATCAACAAAGGATGAGGTGCGAAGTGTGAAGGAAAGGGAAAAGGAAACTTTTAGTGGAGAGAGAGAGAGAGAGAGAGA
>NW_020871046.1:88482-90982 GCF_003789085.1 Penaeus vannamei
TCTCTTCCCTTCTCTCTCTCTCTATCTATCTCTATCTCTCTACCACCCCTTTCTCGTTTGTTTCTCTTCTCCCTCCTTCCTCCCTCTATCTATCTATCTATCTAAATTGATTATCTATACTCTCTCTATCGCATCCTCTCTCTCTCTCTCTCCTTTTATACTCTCTACCTCTCACTCACTCACTTTCACCCTGAACCCATGTGTGTGAGAGAGTGTCTATCAACCTATCTATCCATCTCTCGCTCTCACCGAGCCATCAGTCCGTTCTGTCTTATCATTAATAACTCTGCCCCCCCCCCCGCCTCCACCATGGCCACCCCTGGCACACATCCTCTTGCTCGTTTTCACTCTTCTTCTCTCCTCGTTTTCCCCTTAAATTTATTTTCGGACGGACCTGCACTCGGAAATCTATTTCTCTCAATTTTGTTTTGTTTTTCTTCTGTTCATTCACTGTCTGTCCGTCTGTCCGTCTCTCTCCCTCTCTCTCTTTCTCGCTGTCTGTCTGTCTGTCTGTCTCTCTCTCTCTCTCTCTCGCTCTTTCTCTCTCTTCTCTCTCTCTCTCTCTCTCTTCTCTCTCTCTCTCTCTCTCTCTCTCTCTCTCTCTCTCTCTCTCTCTCTCTCTTCTCTCTCTCTCTCTCTCTCCTCTCTCTCTCTCTCTCTCTCTCTCTCTCTCTCTCTCTCTCTCTCTCTCTCTCTCTCTCTCTCTCTCTCTCTCTCTCTCTCTCTCTCTCTCTCTCTTCTCTCTCTCTCTCTCTCTCTTCTCTGTTTTGCGTCTTTGCGTGTGTCTGTTTATCTGTTTCTTTTTAGTCTGCAGTTTGTAATATCTATTTTTTTCTTTCTTATTTCTCTTTCTATTCCCCCTCACTTTACTAATCTATCCCTGACTTTTCGTTTGATCTCAAGTATTCTTATTTCATCCTTTTTTAATGTTTAGATTAATGGCACTAGTGCAAACCCAAGAAGGGTGGAGAGAAAAAAAAATTATAAACCTGAAATTAACATTGCTTTACAAAGCAATATTTTACACTTTATTTACGATATGTGCATTCCAGTGCAAGGATTTGTTTGAGATGTAACTTCAGATCCAGTGATGTTATACAAACACAAACACACACTCACACACGCAAACACAACCTTTCCCCGCTCTATCTCATTCTCTATCTATCTCTTTGTCTCTCTCTATACTCTGTCTCTCTTTCTGTCTATCTATCTCTTTGCCTCTCTCTCACTCTCTCTCTCTCTTCTGTCTATCTATCTATCTCCATCTTATCACTATCTCCCTCCCCCCCCCCCTCTCTCTCTCTCTCTCTCTCTCTCTCTCTCTCTCTCTCTCTCTCTCTCTCTCTCTCTCTCTCTCTCTCTCTCTCTCTCTCTCTCTCTCTCTCTCTCTCTCTCTCTCTCTCGCTCTCTCTCTCTTCCCCCTTCTTCTACCTTGCTCCTGTTCTTACTTTATTTGAGCGTGTAATCAGGTAGTGCAAGAAGTAAGAGTTGACAGGCGTAATTAAAAGAGAGAAAAATCACATTGTAAAGTCCAGAAAATGTTGCAACGCCTTCAAGGGGTACGAATTTTGTAGCTGATTTTCTACGGACTCAATATTTCGACAATTGTTTTCTGAAGACGGAAAAAGGGAAAAGAGAGAAAGAGTTTTAAACACGGTGACTAACAAGAGAAATCATTTATCTTAATAAACTTCGTAATGCATTCTTAACGTTTTGACTTATATCCAAATATAAAAGTATTAATGTAAGGGAATAAGAAGGTAAATGCCTTTGATTCAGTACCATCTTAGTTTTTTTTGTTTTTGTTTTTGTTTTTGATTGATCTTAAAGGTTTAAATATAAGACAGAATATAAATTAGAGAGAGTAAGTAGATATCCCTCTCCCTCCCTTCTCTTCTATTTTCTCGTTCTCTTTCTCTTTCTCTTCCCTCTCTCTGGAAGTGTTTCTCCATATTCTACATTTACCCTCGGGATATTTAGTTAATTACGAAGGTAAACCAAATGTTTAACTCTACTGAAAAACGAGAGAAAAACAACGATAAATTTCCTTAAACTACACAACCTCATGTATGTAGGTTTGGCATTTTCTGAACGTCATTTTCCATTATCATGATATTTCTTTTTTTCACTCTCGTCATTCATATTTTCTCTATTTTCGCTCTCTTCCTTTTTTCATTTCTAGCCATTCATCTCTCTCTCTCTCACTTTCAGTCTCTTTCTCTTTCTACCTTTTTACTCTCTCTTTCCTCTTTTTCTTTCCACTATACTGCGTTCTTTATCTCTTTCTCTTTCCTTCTCTTATAGAACTTTTCTCTCTTTTCCTATCTACTTCTCTTTCCACTTATTATGCACTTATTTTATCTGCCTTTCTCTTTCCATCTCTTTTGCACTTTCTCTTTCCATTTTACGCACTTTTTCCTTTCTTCTTCTGCTCTTTTTTCTTATTCAATTTTCACTCTTTTTTCCACCTCTTCCGCACTTTCTATCCCCCATTATTTAA
>NW_020871046.1:103482-105982 GCF_003789085.1 Penaeus vannamei
ATAATAATAATAATAATGATAATAATAATGATGATGATAATAATAATAATAATAATAATAATGATGATGATAATAATAATAATAATAATAATAATAATAGCAATAGAAATAATAGTAATAATAACAATAATTGAAATGATAAAGAATAATCATAATCATAATGATAATATAAATAATAATAATCATAATGATACTAATAAGAATAATAATAGTAATGAATATAAATATGATGATGATAATAATGATAACAATAATGATATATATGATAATAAGAATTGATAATAATCATTTTCATTTGCATAACAATGATAATGATAATCACTATATGCATTACCATTTTTGTTGTTATTATTGTTTAGTCATTATTATAATTACAATTGGTATTATCATCATCTAAGTCCCTCCTTTATATTTGCAAGTTGTTATTATTTAGATTTTTATACAGTCTTGTGATGCGATGATTTATATCAACTTTCCTATCTTATTTTTTATTATTGGTCATGTAGTATGATTTCTGTAAAGCAATGTTTTTAAAGATGATTTATATTGTTTTATTATGATTCCTTTTAACTATGATACTCACATTTTATAGTGATTATTGATAATGTTATCAAATAATATTGTTAAACTGAAATTATCTTTTTCATTATCATGAATGTTTACATTTTCATCAGATATACTGTCATTATTATTATTATTATGATTATTTTTCTACTCTTCTCGGTTTCCGCTTTTATTATCACCCTTATGTTATTATGTATTACTGACACCTATATTACCTTTAAGATTATCATTATTTCAGTTACCGGTGGTTAATCTTATTACATTATTTCATCTCGCTCGATTTCATATAATTGTTGATTCCGGTGTATTTATATTAAAACCATCTATATCAAAACTCAACAATTTGTGCGACAATTTTCCTTGTTTACACACAAAAAAATCTACCGCAACAAAACGAAAGAATTTCCATATAAGTAAAATACATCCGGATTCCTAGTCCTCAAAATAATGAAAATCTCTTCCCCTTCAACTCCAAGATCCAGCCTCTTCTCATCCCCCCTCACCCCCCCCCCTACGCCTGTCTCTCCCATTAAATTCTCCTCCCCTCCCCCCCCCACCCCCTCTTTCTCTATCCCTTCCCCTGCCTCTCTTCTTCCCTCCATTCATTCCCGTCGTAGCGAAGTGTGACCTTGAAAGATAACGCCGGGGCTACACCGTGCGTTCCTGGACTGGCTCGAACGTGCTCGCGTCTGTTGCGTTCCGTTCTCCGGACACTCTCTCTCTCTCTCTCTCTCTCTCTCTCTCTCTCTCTCTCTCTCTCTCTCATCATCATCAAAATTCCTCCGAGTTTCCGTTTGTTCCTAACTTTCTTACATCTTGTTCCCTATACTTGAGCGTTTTTCCTTCTCGCATTCCCCTCCAAAGACAGCCTTGCCTTACCTTTATGCATGCCGGTGAGCTTGTCCTTGAGGACGGTGAACTCGTAAATCTTGCCGAACTCGTCGAACATAGGGCGCAGGTCTTTCTCCTCCATGTGCCTCGGGATCTGACCTATGAACAGCTTGATAGCGTCATGTTCTTTATGCGGCGGAGAAGCAGTGTGGTGCTGCTGGTGCTGCTGCTGCTGCTGGTGGACCGGGTGGCTGAGGGAGGCCACGAGCTGCTGGTGCTGGTGGTGCTGGGACTGTTGCTGCTGCTGCGACTGCTGAGATTGTTGTTGTTGCTGCTGCTGCTGGGGTGGGTGCTGGAGGCCGCCGCTAGTCTGGTGGCCGCTGCCGGGGCTGCCGGAGTGGCTGAGGGGCCCGGCCGCGTGTCCGTTGATGTGGGCGGGCGACACGCCGTTCACGCCCACGCCGTTCATGGCGGGCAGGTGGTGGGGCGGGTATGAGGTGTCGATGAGGGCGTTGTGGTACGCGGCCATGTTGATCAGCATCGTGGCGTGTTGGGACGTGTCTTCTCTCAGCGACGGAGGCTCCGAGCGGACGCAGCGAAGACGGAAGGACTTTGAGGAGACGAAGCGAAGGACGTCTCGTGGGCAGAGGCGCGAATGCGAGTCGAGTGCTCCTTCGATGAGGGATTACTCAGATTTTGATTATTGACCTTTTATTTTTTCTTTTCCAACTTTCCTTTACAAAATTTCCTGACTTTATTTTTTCCTAGTCAATATCCGACTCGTGAACGACGGCACAAGAACAAGCGGGTTTGGACAACACTGGGCACTCGGCGGGGCTATCTGGAACGGTACACTGACCCGCCCGGATGAACTAACTTTCCATGGAACGAGATAATGAACACAAACCGTGATCTTACCGAAGAACTCGCGCAAGAAGAAGAACAAGGGAGAGAAGAAAGCTCTAACGATAACTTTGCAACGGCGGCGGGAGTGTAAAATTCCACCGCGGGACGATCCTCACTCGGCGGGCTGTAGTAATAGTAGTAGTGGTCGTAGTAGTGGTGGTGGCGGTGGTCGAGGCGGCAGCGGCGGTAATGAACGGGC
>NW_020871046.1:119490-138817 GCF_003789085.1 Penaeus vannamei
ATAAAGAAGAAGGAAGAGAGGGACAGAAAGAATGAGAGGAAGGGACAGAGAAGAGAGAGGGACAGAAAGAAGAAGGGAGAGGGACAGAAAGAAGAAAGGGAAGAGGGCAGAAAAAGGAAGGAGAGAGGGACAGAAAGAAGGAAGAGAGAGGGACAGGAGGAGAGGAACAGAAAAGAGGAAGAGAGAGGGACAGAAAGAAGAAAGGGAGAGGGACAGAAAGAAGTGGACAGAAAGAAAGAGAGAGGGAGAAGAAGGACAGAAAGAAGAAGGAGAGGGACAGAGAATGGACAGAGAAAGAAGAGGGACAGAGAGAGGGACAGAAAGAGAAAGGGAGAGGGACAGAAAGAGGAAGGGAGAGGACAGAAAGAAGACGAAGAAAGAGAGAGGGAAGAAAGAGAAGGGATGGACAGAGAAGGAAGGGAGAGGGACAGAAAAAGGAAGAGAGAGGGACAGAAAGAAGGAAGGAGAGGGACAGAAAGAAGGAAGAGAGAGGGACAGAAAGAAGGAAGAGAGAGGGACAGAAAGATAGGGACAGAAGAAGAAGACAGAAAGGGACACAGAAAGAAGGAGACAGAAAGAGGACAGAAAGAGGAAAGGGAGAGGGACAGAAAGAAGGAAGGGAGAGGGACAGAAAGAAGAAAGGGAAGCAGCAGAAAAGAAGAGAGAGGACAGAAAGAAGGAAGGAAAGAGGGACAGAAAGAAGGAAGAGAGAGACAGATACAGAAAGAAGGAAGGAGAGGGCAGAAAGGGAGAGGGACAGAAAGAAGGAAGAGAGAGGGACAGAAAGAAGAAGGGAGAGGGACAGAAAGAAGGAAGGGAGAAGGGACAGAAAAGAAGGAAGGGAGAGGGACAGAAAGAAGAAGAGGGACAGAAAAAAGGAAGGGAGAGGGACGAAAGAAGGAGAGGGACAGAAAGAAGAAGAGAGAGGGACAGAAAGAAGGAAGGAGAGAGAAGAAGGGGAGAGGGACAGAAAGAAGGAAGAGAGAGGGACAGAAAGGAAGGGAAGAGCAGAAAGAAGGAAGGGAGAGGGACAGAAAGAAGAAAGGGAGAGGGAAGCCCAGAAAGAAGGAAGGGAGAGAGACAGAAAGAAGGAAGGGAGAGGGACAGAAAGAAGCAGCGTACGGCGCCGCCCACAGAAGAAGGCACAGAACTCGATTACAAAATCCGATATCCCTTCGGAAAATAAACACGAAGTTTTCTGATAAAAAACTCCTAGGCAGATTATTCCCCGCACGCTCTCTGTGGATAAATGAGATGATGAATTAATAAATTGGTGAATGGAGAAGGGAAGAAATAGATGAATGAAGCGATAAATAGATAAGTAAATAGATTGACAAGGAAGGAAGGATGAATGAGACGAATTAGGCAGATTTCATGATCAAATGTACATGTATCTATCGTCTATTACGGCCACGTCAGACCGGGTGTCAAGGAGTGAGTGTGAGTGGACTGGGGGCGGCGGGTGTACAGTGCCGCCCACGCCCGCCGAATGCTCAAGTGTCTCTGTTGCCGCCCGTGGCTTGCGATCGAATAGGTGGTGGGGTGGGTGTGGTGGAGGTGGAGGTGGAGGTGGTGGAGGTAGACAGACGGACGACAAGACAGACAGACAGACAGACAGAGAGACAGATAGATAGACAGATAGATAGATAGATAGACAGACAGACAGACAGATAGATAGACAGACAGACAGACAGACAGACAGACAGACAGACAGACAGACGAACGGACGTAGACAAACAAAAACAGAGAGAGAAATGGAAAGACAGGGTTAAAGTAAAACCGGAAACGAACGCAACAGGGAAAAGAAACACATCGACACGAGCAGCGCATCAAGCTACAAACAGCGTAAGTGCTACTGGAATAATGATTATTAATGAGTATGTTAATCACCGTACGCGATTTAGGTCTAATCGAAGGAAAACAGGTATTCAGACAATTAGAGAACTGTTTAAAAAAAAAGAACTCGAGTGGATGTTGCAATTGCCAGATTAATTGTTGCCGTTGCATCCATTATCGAAAATAATGAGATTGCATCACCATAAACAGCTGATGTGTGTTTAGTTCCGCTAAGTTGCTCATGTTGCATTCATCCTCTGCAATTACGGGGGGGAAAAAGGCTTAAAAAGGCCGGGTATTCGCTCAGAGGTGTTTTGATTTAATTCTCTTTTCTTTTTTATCTTATTTTATTTTCTTTTTTTTTGTGTGTGTTATCATCGTTATTTATTTATTTGTTTATTTTTATCTTGTTATTTTTTGACGTTATCAGAGCTAGTCGAAAATCTGTGAAGGATTTTACGAGCTGTGCCTGGGAGAGGAACTGTCAGTCAAAACTTGTCAAACGTCATAAAAGAAGAGAAAATGAAAGAAAATAAAACAAACTTGGAAAGGTAGATGTTAAAAAGCGGCTTCTTTGGTTTTGTTATTTGATTTCGTGTTTAAAAGTTGCGGATGAATTGGGTAAAATGAGAGAGGGAGAAAGAGAGAGAGAGAGACAGACAGACAGAAGAGACAGACAGACAGAAAGACAGAGAGAACAGACAGACAGAGAAAGAGAGAGAGAGAGAGAGAAAAGAAAGAAAGAAAGAAAAGAGAAAAGAAAATAAAAAAGCAGAAAGAAAATTGGGAGAGATGAAAGAAAGAAAAATAAACAAAAGAAGAGAGAGGAAGAGAGAGCAAGAGTAAGATTCCAACATGCATTTTCTTTTAGAACATGACAAAAGACAGCAAAGAGATCATTCAAGATCAGATTTAACCCCCATCCCTCACGCCTTGAAATCTCATCTTCATCCGAGGGAAAGGAACGTTCAATTTAAGAAAAATTCAATTTTCTTTATTCTTTCACACTGCGACACGTCAAAGGTTTTTTTACGTTTTTTTTTTTTTTTTAATCTTCCTTCTTTTCTAGGATTCATTGTTTTTTTTTCTTCTTCTTTTCTCGTTCAAGTGTTTTACCACGTTGATTTTTTCTTTTTTTCAATTCAGATTTTTTTTTTTTTTAGGTTTTGTTTCATTCAGATTTTTTCATTGTTTTCTTCTTGGGATTTTTCATTGTTTTTTCTCTCTTGCCATTCAGATTTCTACAAGGCTTCATTGTTTTTCTCTCTAATCATTCAGATTTTTACCAGGTTTCGTGATTTCAGCTTAGTTTCATCGTTTGATTAGCATCAGTGATGGAATGGCATTCGTATAAGCCTAATTCTTTTATTGAGTTTAGTAGCGGAAAAAATATCCGAAAAACGAAGCGAAAATGGAAGCAAAATTTGCGTCAGGAGAGAGCGAGGTCGACGCCGAAGTGACGGTCGAGTGACCTTGGCAAGACTCACCTTGAATTTACATACTGTCCTCTCTACTTCCTCCTCCTTTACATGCCCAGGGCACTCGCGTTCCTTGTTAATCACCCTCTCCCCTTTTCACCTCTCCCTACTCCCTCTATTCACCATCCCCTCTCTAACTTACATACTCCTCCCTCTGTCTATTCCATTCTCCCCCTCTCCCTTCCATTCTCCCCTCTCTCTCTTCTCCCTCCCCTCCCTTCTTTTCCCTCCTCTCCCCTCTCTTCTTCTTCATCCCTCCTCCTCTCTTCTCTCCTCCCCTCCCCTCCCTTCCACTCTCCATTCTATCTCCCTTCCCTCCATTCCCCTCTCCCCTCCATATCCCCTTCCTCCCTTCCCCTCTCCCCTTGCTTGTCTGCTCCCACTCTATCTTCTCTCTTTGTCGCCTACTCTGCGGGTAGTCTGGTAATTCCTCTGTGTCGTAAATCTGTTAACCCTAATCTTTCTCTTGTCCTTCTTCTCACTTTCCCCGTTTTTCTTTCCTTCGATTTCACTCTCCTTCTCTCCTTTGACTTCTTCCCTCCCCTTTCCCTTACCTCCTGTCTCCTCTCTCTCTCTCTCCTTTTCCTTTCGCTTCTCCCTTCCTCCTTCTCTTCTCTTCCCATCTCCTCCTTCTCCACCTTCTCTCTCGTCTCCTTCTTCCCACCTTCTCTTCTCTCGCCCCTCCTTCTTCCCACCTTCTCCTCTCCTCCTTCCCATTCTCTCTCGTCTGTCCTCCTCCTTCCACCTTCTCTTCATTCCCTCCCCTTCCACCTACCCACCCCGTTCTCCACCTCTCCTCCACTTCCTTTCCTCACTTCCTCTCCTCTATTCCTCCTTTTATCCCGCCATACCCCAGCACCTTCTCACCTTCACTTTCTGTCCTCTTTTCCTCTTCTCTATCCCCTATCTCTATCTATTATCTATTATCTATCTCTATCTACCTACCTCTCCTCCGCCTCCGCTTCTCCCGTACACCACTCATTATCATGTTAATGTACATCACGGGATTTTAATTTATTCTTGTGTCATCAACACGGCACATTTCATTCCATTTGCGATCATTAATCCACTCCCGAGGTTTGGGATTCTGCAATTAAAATTAACTTCTTTTTTTTTTCTCTCTCTCCTACCGGCGTGATTTTATTGAGGGATGTGGGGGGGGGGGAGGGGGAGTGGAGAGAGAGGGAGAGGGGGAGGGGGTGGCTGGGGTAGACACTTTCTCTGTCCTCTCCTTCGTTGTATCTGTAGTCTTTACCTATCTCCTTTTCTTTTTTTTCCCTTCTCTTCTTTCTTCTCATCTCATTTCACTACCTGTCTCTCTTTCACTTCTCCTTTTTCTCCCCCCTTTCCCTCCTCCTTCCCCCCCTTTCTCTCTCCCCTTCCTTTCCTCTCCTCTCTCTCTCCTTCTCTCACCTTCTCCCTTCCGCTCTCCCTCCCCTCCTACCTGCCCAGACCCCCCTCCCCGCCCGCTCCTCTCCTATCTTCTCCTCTCCCCTATCCCTCCGCCACCCCAACTCTCCATCCCATCTCATCCACTCCCTCCTTCTCCTCCACTTTCCCCCTCTCTCCTCCCCCTCTTCTTATCCTCCTCTTCCCTTCCCCCTTTCATATCCTCCCTCTCCTCCCCTCTCTTATTCTCCTCTCCCCCTTTATATCCTCTCCTTCACCTCCCTCTCCTTCTCCCCCCCTTTCTTATCCTCCTTCTCCTCCCCCTCTCTTATCCTGCCCCTCTTCTCCCCCATCCGGACTCTCTAAAACACTCGGCGCTGGATAATCAACCGCGGGTTTTAATTTGCAGGTGAATGTAATTAACGTGGCCGTGAAACTCGACGTGACTTCTCTATTGATGGAGACTGTTGCGCGTCTGTTTGTTTTGTTTTGTTTGTCTGTTTTGTTTATTTAATTGTCTGTCAGTCTGTCTCCCTGTCTCTCTTCTCTTTTCTCTTTCTCTCTCTCTCTCCTCTCTCTTCTCTCTCTCCTCTCTCTCTCTCTCTCTCTCTCTCTCTCTCTCTCTCTCTCTCTCTCTCTCTCTCTCTCTCTCTCTCTCTCTCTCTCTCTCTCTCTCTATTTTTTTTCAGTTTGCTTTGAGAGGAGAGAATAGAAGATAGAGAGCGAGATGTAGAAAGGAAGAGATAGCGAGAAATAGATGAAAGAACAAGAGAAAAGAGAAAGAGGAGAGGAGAGGGAGAGGTGAGAGAGAGGAGACGGGGGGTTCGACCTTCCAGCCCGCCTCCATCCTCCCATCCTCCCACCCTTCCTCCCTCCCTCCCTCCTCCTCCATCCTCCTCCCTCCCTCTTCCCTCCCTCCCCTCCCTCCCTCCCTCCCTCCCCTCCCCTCCCCTCCCCCCCTCCCCCTCCCTCCCCTCCCTCCCTCCCTCCCATCCGCCACCAAAGGAGTCTCGAGATCCGCCACGTAAGGAAAAGGGAGCAGGAGCATCAAGTGTCAATGGAGTGCCAAGGCGATGAGGAGTGCCATTTGGGGGAGCCACCGCGAAATTGGCCTTTGGTGGCCTGGCTTTGGGGTGCCATAGCAACAGGTGGGTGACCCTAGAGCGGCAGTGAGGGCGGGGAGGAGAGAGAGGGATGAGGGAATGGGAGGAAATGGGGAAGAGGATTAAGCGGGAGAAAAAGAAGAAGAAGCGGAAGTAGTAATGGAAGAAGACGATAAAAAGGGAGAGAAAGAGAAGGGGGTAATAGGAATAATAAAATAAGGAGGAGAAGAGGAGCACTGGGACGAAGAAGAAAAGGTGGGAAGGAGAGAGATGAGGAAGAAGACGGAGGGAGAAGAAGGAAGAAAGGGGATTCGTGTTGTTCTACTCCTATTCTCTCTCTCCCTCCCTCTCTTCTACGCTCCCCCTCTCTCCCTCCTACTTTGCTTTTTCGCTCCTTCCCTCTTTGTCTCCATCTTTTGTCTTTTATTTTATTTTCCTCCAAAACAAAAGAGTACAAAAGTGCTTGTGGATCACAGGTGGCAGTTTAAATTTAACAGATAGATTGACAGAAGGATAGAGAGAACAGGAAAAAAATGAAAGAGTAAAGGAAAAAGTTGAAGAGGATGATGGATAGAGAGTGTGGGAAAAGTAGAAAAAAAAGTTAAGGAGAGAAATACAAAAATAAATAGGTAAATGAATGAATAAACAATAGGGCAGATATAGCCCTATTTGTTTTCTTTATTTTGTTTTCAAGTAGGGAAGCGTAAAACCTCAGAGTAAATAAGTCAGATGCCTCCTCTTGTATGCGTCTGAGCCAAGGAGAGTCCTATCAATATTCCATCCGGTGCTTAAGAAGGATTATTTACTCACCTATTCATTGACATCATATACATTCCCACAAGAACACGGCAATCAGCTCGATTACAAGCGGTTTGTAGTGGATTGGGAAGTTCTCTTGTTTATTTGTTGTGTTTGACTTGGCGTTTCGAGAGGTTTTGTCTACTGTTCTGTGTTGATTTTTGATGATTTGCTGTTTCGGTTGTGTGGACGCGCGGACGCACGCAATACTGCACACTCAATCATTCAGTTAGTTAATCAGGCACTGACTCAGTCACAAACTCACTCACTCACACACATATGTATGTATGTATGCATGTATGTATGCATGTGTGTATGTATGTATGTATGTATGTATGTATGTATGTATGTATGTATGCATGTATGTATATGTATAACGTATATATATATATATAGTATATGTATATATGTATATGTCTGTGTGTGTGTGTGTGTGTATGTGTATATATGTTTCTTGTTAAACAAGAAACACAGGAAACTTGTGCATCTCCAGTAATAACCGACATGTCTCTCTCTTTCTCCCGCAGGTTAGTCTCGAGTGGGAAAAGTCCCGGATGGAGGATACCCAGCTGGAGCCAACGTCAAGGTTTGGACACACGCTCGACGCTGTGAAAATCTACGGTGACAGTCCGCCCGGTTTCATTAAAAACTTTTCCTGTGAAGGCGCATGGGGCCTGTCGGAAGCACTGTAGTATTTATCATATTTTGCGCGGACAAAGGGCAGGAGGGAAGGATGGAAGGTGAGGGGAAGGTGGAAGGAGGTGAGAGAGGGAGGGAGGGGAGGATGGAGGATGGAGGGAAGAAGGAAGGAAATAAGGAAGGGTGGGTGGGAGGAATGTGCATATGTATGAGTGTTTGCGTGTGCATGTGTATATGTATTTGTGTAATTATATATGTATTATGTACGTATGTATATAGACAGACAGACAGACAGACAGTTGTTTGAGAGGAACGATGCATAGAAACACGTTTGGACAAGAACGTTAAAAAAAACTTTTCTCTTATCTTCTCTTAATCTTTTCCTCCCTTCTTCTTTACTTCCATCCTTCTCATGCTCCCTATATTCCAGGACATTCGGAGAAGAGCAGAGGAGAAGAACAAAGAGGGAGAGAAAAGCAAAGCAAGTCATCACCGAATTAAATCACATTCAGATTAATAGGACGAGTGTGCTAGCATGATAACGGCGCAATAGGCAGAGTTCTGATACATTGGCGTGATCAAGTTGCATAATTAATTCAGATAAGTTAAGGAATTGGTGTAGGAGGAAGAAAGAGGGGAAGAATGGAGACGCAAGATGATGGGGAGGGTGTAGGAGGGATAGAGAGAAGAATCGTGGTGGGGTGGTAGATGGAAGACAATCAATGATAAAGATGTAAGAGGGATAGACAGAAGACATGATAATAAAAAAGCGTGAGAGAAAAGACGGAAGACAAGCGATGATACAGAAATGGAAGAAGAGAGATAGAAGAAATACGATGAGACCGAGGAGAGAGAGAACAACCGGCGACAACGAAGACGAATTAAAGGAATTAAATGATTGAATGATTAAAGGAATTGATCAGGTGACTTGCAATGAGCAATGGAAATTATCAACCTGCAAAGGGGGAAATCTCGATATAAGATTGGAGAGGACATTCAGATGTGGAAAGAAGGCAGAGCGAGTGGATGGAGACGGAAAGAAATTACTGAAATGTGACGTAATAAGGGGAGAGAAAGAAAGGGGAAAAGGAGATGCTGCGAGTAATGAGATAAGGGGATACTACCCTTTTCTTAGACTCTCGTCCGCTTTACCCCTTATCCCCTCCCCTTCATCCCCCAATTTCTTTCTTTTTTTCCTATTCTCCCTTGTACAGCATCTTCCCCTCATCTCCAGACCTTAGATTTCCCCATCTTTTGTCTCCTCTCTACTTCCTTATCTTTCTCTCTCCTTATTCCCTTACCTTATACCTACCCCACCTCTTATTCCCTTACCTTATACCTACCCCACCTCTCCCCTTATACCTACCCACCCCTCTTAACCCTCCTTATAAGCTTCCCTTTCCCCTCGTGGGTAGGGTTGCAGAGGGGGGGAGGGGGGAGGGGAGTAAAGGGAAAGTAAAAAGGGCGAGGAAAATTTATTGGAAAATACAACAGAGGCAATCGCATTACCCCGTGATGGCTTGTTGACTTCCACAATATTGAAGAGCGGTTAGAGGTGTTGTCGGGGGTTGTTGGGGGTTGGTGAGGTTGTGGTGTGGGTTAAGTTATGGGGTTGGGGGTTGGTGAGAATGTGGGATGGGTTACGTTATGGGGTTGGTGAGGTTGTGGGGTGGGTGAGGTTGTTGGGGGTTGGTGAGGTTGTGGTGTGGGTTAAGTTATGGGTTTGGTGAGGTTGTGGGATGGGTTGCATTATGTGGTTGGTGAGGTGGAGCGGGTTAAGTTATGGGGTTGGACATGGTTGTCAGGGACATTTTTGTTCGATGTAGGGGTTACACTAATTTGTTTTCCGTTTCTCTTCTTCTCCCCCTCTATTCTCATGCGCTCCTTTCCTATCATTTTTCACTTGATTCCCCTTCCTCTCCCCCTCTCTCACACGCACTCCCCCTCTTCTCGCCTTCCCTTCCATGCACCCCTCTCTCCCCTTCTTTCACACTTCCCCTTGTCTTGGGTATATCCCTCTCCTTTATTCCTCTCCTCTCGGGTACATCCCTCTCCTCTCTCCTCCCCGTCCCACCTCTCTCTCTCTCTCTCTTCTCCTTCTCACATCAACCTCTCCCTCTCCTCTCCCTCATCATCACCCTCTCCCTTCTTTCCTCTCTTTTCTTCCCCTTTCTTAGTCTCTCCTCCCCCCTCTCTCTCCTCTTTCTCGTTCCCTATTTCTCATTTTTTCTCCTCTCTCTCTTCCCTCTCCTTCCTCCCCTCTCTCTCTCATATACCCCACTACACGGACCCCCCCCACCGCGCCACCTACCCACCACACCCCTACCACCACCACCACCCCTACCACCACCACCACCACCACACCACCACCACCACTACCCACCACCACCACCCCTACCACCACCCCTACCCCACCCACCACCTACCCCACCACCCCTACCACCACCACCACCCTACCACCCCTACCACCACCACCCCTACCAACCCCTACCATTACCACCACCGCCACCGCCACCTACCACCACCACACCACCACCACCACCACCACCCCCCTACACACACCCACCGCACCACCTACCACCACCCTACCACCACCACAACCCACCACCACACCACTACCAACCACCTACCCACACCACACACCACCTACCCCCACACCACACCACCCCACCACCGCCACCGCCACGCCAAAAGAGCGCGCCGGTGCAGCCGACACCCCTAACGGCATCACCACTTTAGCTGCAGCGTCTAGATTACGAGTTATATTTATTCAGCAGCCCGATATACTTCTCAATTCACGGAATGGATGAGGCCTTCAATAATTTCCCGTATTGCAGGGTATTCGCGAGTGGATATATATACTTTTTTTTTTCCTTTTTTTTTGGGGGGGGGGGGGGGTGGATGGTGGGGGGGGGGGTTGAGGGAGGTGGAGATGGGTGGGGGTGGAGTTGGGAGAGGTGCTGGTGTGTGTGGAGATGGGTGGGGAGGGTGGGAGTGTGGAGATGGGTGGGGTGGAGTTGAGGGAGGTGGTGGGGGTGTGGAGAGATGGGAGAGGTGGTGGAGGTGGAGTTGAGGGAGGTGGTGGGGGTGTGGAGTGGTGTGTGGGTGGAGATTGAGGTGTGGGGTGGGGGTTGTAAGATGGAGAGGTGGGTGGTTGTGTGGAGACTGGAGAGGTGTGGTGGCTTGAGGGTGCTGTGGAGATGGGTGGGGGTGGAGTTTAGGGAGGTGGGGGGGTGTGGAGATGGGTGGGTGGGGATGGAGGTGGAGCGTGGGGAGGTTGGGATGGTGTGGGTGGTGGGTTGGGATTGATGATGGGGGTGATGATTTGGAGGGTTGAAGGTTGATCGGTGAGGGGGGTGGAGAGTGGGTGGGGGTGGAGTTGAGGGATGGTGGTGGGATGGAGAGAGGAGATAGGTGAGGTGATGAGAGAGGAAAGGTGTGAGACTGGGAAGGTGTGTGTGGAGGAAAGTGGTGGAGGACTGCTCGAGATGGAGGTTTGGGAGGACAGATGCGGGGAGAGGTGGAGGAGATCAGAGGACTAGAGCGCGTAGAGTTTTGTGAAAGGACAGGTGGAGGGAAGTGGAAGGGGTTGAGGACCGAGGCAGAGGACGGATGGAGGAGAGAGAAGGAGAATATAACGTGGTGATGGGCTTTCAGGAGAGATAAGAAACGTAATGGACGATGATAGAGAGAGACACGGGGAAGGAGAGTCACGGGGAAGGTCACGCGTGGAAGAATTCGGAATGAGCGTGGATCAAGGGTGGATCGAGGGTGGGTCTTCCTCATTCCACCTGTATCGGCCGGTGCTCCATCCTGCGTGTTTGTTCGACTCGGCTGTCTGGATAGTACGCCCGGATATCGAACTCTGTTGTGTTTGTTTCGGGTTGCGTGAATTATAGAAGGAGATGGGGTGGGGGGTAGGGGTAGGGGTGAGAAGGTAGGGGTGAAGGGGAAGTGGGTAGAGGAAGGGGAAATGGGGTAGGGGGTGAGTGGTTGGGAAAGGGGGATATGGGTAGGGGTGAAGGGGTAGGAGTGAGAAGGTAGGAATGAAGGGCAGTGGGGTAGAGGAAAGGGGAATGGTCTAGGGGGGGTGAGTGTGTTGGGAAAGTGGGGTATGGGTAGGGGTGAGAAGGTAGAGGTGAAGGGGCAGTGGGGTAGAGGAAAGGAAAGTGAGGGTTAGGGGGTGCGTTGGGTAAGCGGGGTAATGGGAAGGGGAATGGGGAAATATATTAGGGTAGAGGCGAATGGGTAAAGGAGAAAGGGAATAGGGGGAGAAGTAAAGAAAGGTAGGGATATGGGGGAAGGGGGAAGGGGAGCGGGGGAAAACGGGTGGGACTAAGGGTGATGAAAGAGGAAATATTATTCTTATTGTCGTTTTAACTCCTCTTTTGTCAAACTGGAAACACTCAGAATAAAGACAATTGGCACCAGGCAAGAAGAGCTGCAGTCACACGAACAGGTTGTCGAACAGAGAAGCACATAAGAGACGACGACAGACAACATGAAACAGATAAAAGATACTGAACAGAAACAATGAAAACAATAAAGATACTAATACTAACAAATACAGGCCGACATATGGCTGTATATAAACTAACAAATGAATATTTACAGCATCCAGCCCTAGCCAGACGTACGGGCTGATAGACCGTCAGTCATACACGGCCAGACAGACATAGAGATTCAGTCATATGCACACGCTGATGAATAATCATATATCACACAGGAGGACAGATAGAAGACAGATACAGTCGGATATTAATTAGTAGACACTCATACGGACAGACAGACAGTTAATTTGATACGGTTACTGGGATCGAGATGTCCAGAGATACAGTTAATTCGAAAGACAGGCCGGTCGGCAAACACGCTTTGAAATTAACTGTTTGCCTCACAATGAACTTGGAAACGTGATAGAGTTGTGGCGTGGAGAGGGTTTACGGAATGGGATGGAAGAGAGGGGGATATGGATGGAAGGAGAGGGAGATGGGGAGAGAAAGAAGGAAAGAAGGAGAGGGGAAGAGAGGGAGAGGCCCATACTCTCTCTTTCTTTCTTTCTCTCTCTTCTGTCTGTCTTCTCTCTCTCTCTCTCTCTCTCTCTCCCTCTCTCTCTCTCTCTCTCTCTCTCTCTCTCTCTCTCTCTCCTCTCTTCTCGTCTCTCATCCTCCATCTCTCGATCCTCTCTCTCTCTCTCTTCTCTCTCCTCTCTCACTCACTCACTCTCTCCTCTCTCCTCTCTCATCTCTCACTATGATCCTCATCTCTCTCTCTCTCTCTCTCTCTCTCTATCTCCTCTCGTCCTCGTTACTCTCCTTCGCTCTCTCTTCTCTCTCTCCTCTCTCTCTCTCTCTCTACTCACTCCCTTTTTCTTTTCTTTCTTCTCCTCTCTTTCTTTCTCTTCTCTCTCCCTCTCCCTCTCTCTTCGGGCATCGTCTCTCTTCTCTCCTCTCTCTCTTAATACTTTCTCTCTCCCTCTCTCCTCTCTCCTCTCTCATCCATCTCTCTCTCCCCTCTCTCTCCTCTCTCTCTCTCTCTCTTCTCTCTCATCTCTCTCTCTCTCTCTCCCTCCTATGTCTGTCATCTCCGACTATTTCCTCCGACTCCGACTGTCTCTCTCTCTTCTTCCCCTTCCCTCCTCACCTCCCATTCACCGTTGTGGCTCCCTCCTTAGAAACGATTATAACGATCTGTGTAAACGAAAGTTGTACAAACAAGCTCTCCATTCCGATAACGTGTAGTTTCCCTTTTATTTTTTTATGAGATCGCTTCTCCTCCTCTTCACCTCTTCCCTCTCCCTCCTCCA
Organism: Penaeus vannamei; assembly: GCF_003789085.1. Taxonomy (NCBI): domain Eukaryota; kingdom Metazoa; phylum Arthropoda; class Malacostraca; order Decapoda; family Penaeidae; genus Penaeus; species Penaeus vannamei. The sequence continues at coordinate 132,537 of NW_020871046.1, forward strand.
TTTTCTCCCTGTTCGTCCTCTTCCACCTCCCCTTTCCCCGTGTCCCCCGCTGTCCCTCCTCCCTGTTCCCACTTTTCTTTCTCCTTTCTCTTACTTTCTTTAACCTCGTCTCCCCTCTTCCACCCTCTCTATCCTCGCACTACCTCCTCTATTTCCCTCAATTTCTCCTCTTCCCCTTCTTCTTCCCCTCTCTCTCTCTCTCTATTCTCTCTCTCTCTCTCTCTCTCTTCTCTCTCTCTCTCTCCTCTCTCTCTCTCTCTCTATCTCTTCTCCTCTCTCTCTCCTCCTCATCTCTGTCTGTCTGTCTGTCTGTCTGTCCTCTCTCTCTTCTCTCTCTCTCTCCTATGTCTGTCTCCGACTATTTTCCTCCGACTGTTTCTCTCTCTCTTCCTTCCACCCTCCCTCCTCACCTCCCTATTCAACCGTTGTGGCTCCCCTCCTTAGAAANGTCTTCCTTCCTTACTCCAATCTTTTCATCTACTCTCTCTCTCTCTCTCTTCCTCCCTCTATCTGTCTCTCTCTCTTCTTTCTGACTGACTCTCTCTCTCTCGTCTCTCTCTCTCTCTCTCTCTCTCTTCTCTCTCTCTCTCTCTCTCTCTCTCTCTCTCTCTCTCTCTCTCTCTCTCTCTCTCTCCTCTCTCCCATAATTTTCACGCCACCCTTTCTCTCACTTCCAACTTCTCTTTTTCTCTCCTTCTCTCTCTCGTTCTTTGTCCCTGTGTATCTGTCTCTCTGCCCGTTTGTATGTCTGTCTCTCTTTCTCTCCTCCTCTACTCCTTCTCTTCGCCCCCGCCCATTTTCTCTCTCACTCTCTTTCTTTTCTCTCCTCCTACCTCCCGTTTCGCTCCACTCCAAACCTCCCCTAACCTTTTCTCTACTCTACATCTATCTCTCTCTCTTTCTCTCTTCCTCCCTCCCCCCTTCTCTCTCTCACTCCACTCCCAGCCTCAGCTTCCTCCCCCTCTCCCTCACACCATTCGCTATCTCTTCTGTCTGTCCTCTCGTCTCTCTCTCTCTCTCCTCTCCTCTCTCTCTCTCTGTCTCTCGGTCTCTCTCCTCTCTCTCTTTCTCTCTCCTCTCTCCTCCTCTCTCTCTTTCTCTTCTCTCTCCCTCCCTCCCTCAACCTCCCTCTCTCCTATTCCTCACTCCATCTCCGCTCGCTATCTCTCTGTCTGTCTGTCTGTCTCTCTCTCTCTCTCTCTCTCGTCTCTTCTCTCTTCTCTCTCTCTCTCTCTCTCTCTCTCTCTCTCTCTCTCTCTCTCTCTCTCTCTCTCTCTCTCTCTCTCCTTCTCTCTCTCTCTCTCTCTCTCTCTCTCCTCTCTCTCTTCTCTCTCCTCTCTCTCTCTCTCTCTCTCTCTTTTCCCTCCCCTCTCTCTCTTCTTTCTCTCCACCCTCACCTCCCTCCCCCTCCCCTCTCCCCATCCTCTCTCGCTATCTCTCTGTCTGTCTGTCTGTCTCTCTCTCTCTCTCTCTCTCTCTCTCTCCTTCCCTCCCCTCTCTCTCTCTCTTTCTCTCCACCCTCCACCTCCCTCCCCCTCTCCCTCACCCCATCCTCTCTCGCTATCTCTCTCTCTCTGTCTGTCTGTCTGTCTCTCTGTCTCTCTCTCTCTCTCTCTCTCTCTCTCTCTCTCTCTCTCCCTCCCCTCTCTCTCTCTCTTTCTCTCCACCCTCCACTCCCTCCCGTCTCCCTCACCCCATCCTCTCTCGCTATCTCACCCCGCACTCAGTTATTCATGAGAACTAGTGTTTGCGAAGTGATTTGCGTACATCGCCATGCCGGCAACGTCGACCGGGGACACATGCAAGGAAAAAACGGACGAAAAACCCGGCGAGAGGGTAACTAGCACTTTGCTATGACACGGATCTCTAAACTACATTTCGGTAACTGGAGCATTCTTTTGCTTTCCCTCTTTGATGAAATGATTGCATAAAATCTGAAGAGGAAAAAGGAGGGGTAAAAAAAGGAATTATTTAATTTTGTTTTGAGTTCGTATCCCCCCACCCTTTACTTACTTCAGTTTATTTTTTATTTTCTCTTTCGTCTACGTCATACAACCGTGTTTTTTTTTTCTTTTTTTGTCTCTCTCTCTCTATGTAATTCTTTTTCCCTCGTGTTTTCTAAACAAATTTGATTTAATTAGGCAATTTGAAGGCTGCTTTCATTATCAAATGAGAACTCGGAGTTGGCAGCGATCACGTTATTCAAGAGCTTCAAAAAAGACAAAAAAGAAAAGAAAAAAAGACGGATATGATTCTGAAATTGTTCTTTCTTGTTGTCATAGTTTTCATTTTATCTTTTATGTTGTTGTGTCAATATTTTCGTTCATTTATGTTGCACTTACTTTTTTATTGTCTATTATTTGCACGTTTCTCATGTGGAACTTTGGTGATATCCCAGTTTTCTGTTTGAATTTGAATTTGTTAACATGTTTTCTACCATTTATACAAAGCTCAGATTCTCGATTATGTATAATGTTTATAATTGCATTTTAATTATTCTCTAAAAATTCAAGGCGTCATTGGTAGTAATATGTATATATATGTATATATATAGTATATATATATATATATATATATATATATATATATATATACATACATATATATATATATATATATATATATATATATATATATATATATATATATATATATGTGTGTGTGTGTGTGTGTGTGTGTGTGTGTGTGTGTGTGTGTGTGTGTGTGTGTGTGTTGTGTGTGTGTGTGTGTGTGTGTGTGTGGTATGATAACGTTCATTCCAGAATGATTATCATTACAATTACTATCGTTACTTACATCAGTGCCATATTTTGGTTTTCAAAGGAGGCATGTGGAATCAAAATCCAAGAACATTGACTTATAAACTTTGTTATTGCTTCAATTGAATGTGAAGTTTCAGATTTCCCAAGGACAAAATAACCCTTTTTTTCCTTGCTTTTTTATCGAGTTCATTAGAAAAGTGATTGTCAAATTTAGCTTTTATATTTTCTTCTTTTATAGGGTTTTAGACGGTTTTCTTTTCATTTCTTTGTGGAAACTCAATGTTTTCTGTTAAAACTGTATATGGAAGTTGATATTTGTTGTGATTATCATTATCATCGTTATTGTTATTGTTATTTTCAGGTGTCATTATTATCTTTTTGTCAAATAACTGCATTGTTTTTTATGCATCTGATACTGTTTTCATTTCTTTTTCAGGTCTTTATTTTTTTTTCCTTTGCTTTCTTTTTCCCGCCCCTTGTTGAAGGTCACTTTCCCTGAACTTGTGATTAATGCCCATAGATGGCGTTATTTTTACTCAGCGCCATCTCTTGGCTGTCCGTAGAAGTGCGGCGATTTTTTTTTTTTAATAAGAAGGCAATGAAACACAATAATTTGCCAATAACACAGACACATTATCTTTATATATATATATATATGTATATACATATATATATTACATAAAACAATAAACGGGAAACATCTTTCAATAACTGGCGGGTCTAACAAAAGAAATAAAAGTCCTAGCACTATGGACTGACGAAGAGGAGGAGGAAGAAGGATAAAAGAGGAAAGAGAACTGGTAAAAACAAAGGATTTTTTTTTATTTGTTTTTTTTTCCTTATTTTTTGTTTGAAAGGAACTTGAAAACATTGTCAAATCCGCTTAATATAATAATATGGGAAAGGAGTGGGGGATGAACGGTCGGGGGGGGGGGGGGATGTCGCGAAAGGGGAATGAGGTTAACAATAAACCAGGAGTAATGAAATAAGAGAGAAGAGGAGAGACATGCCAGGGACAAAGAACGAAATAATGGAATGACTTCTTATCTCTTCTTAATAACTATTTTTATCACTACATTTATCATCTTTCCTCGTGGACCAATTCTCTCCTCTTTTCTTTCTTTCTCTCTCTTTTATCACCTCATTTCTTTTTCTCATGTCATATATTATTGGTAGCGACACTGCGGATATCTGTTCGGGTTTCTTAGTATATAACAAGAAATAATTATTTTTGGTAGGAACTATATATACACAACACTCTATGTTGACTCATCAATCAAGTAAGTTTTGTTATTGCTGGGGAAAACACTGTACGCATACACGCACACACACACACATACATTCACACACGCTCACACATACGTATTTTACACAAATACACATCTATACACAAGACTAACATTCGAGAATTTTACTCTGAACGTTTCTCTGTATCTTCTCTCTTTCCCGTTTCTCTCAAACCTGTCTTACAGTAAGTAAATATCTCTTCATTTGTAGATATATATCATATATATATTTGTCTCAACTGATTACACAGCACAAGCCGGTCTCTGTACAAGCACATGTCCTTTTTTTCCCCCATTTTCTCTCCTCTCTTTCCCGTTCACACGCACGCATTCTTTCACAAACATGTCTCAATGTATATACATATGGAACAATCATTACAAATTAACTAGTATCTTTTATTAAGTCCGAGGTGCGAGAGGGAAACGTGGTGGTACCTTATCGGCTGTTACCGGTCACGTGATGTGTAGACTATGTTCTGATTGGCTAATCACTTCTTCGATTGTTTTTGGTTGATCTTTTGTGTATCACTCGTTCGGTTATTTGTTTCTCGGTCTCTATTTGTTAATTTTTTTTTTCTCTCTCTGAATTGTTCGTTAAATAACTTCATGATCATCTGGTCCGCCGATATCAGGATGTGATTAAGCGCGGGGTCATTTAATTGCAGGAAATTACTTGGATGAAGTCGTTTGGCCAATCACAGCTTCACAGGGGATGCGATGCTGAGTTCTGATTGGCTGTCGAAAAGAGAATAGACCAATCACAACTCCACACGCGCGCGAGGGAAATTCTTTTAACAACCTCGTGATTGGTCACAAGGGTGTTTGATCATAGCCAATCAAAACACATCACAGAATGGGGGGGGGGGTTGTGTACGGGGAATGTTACATTACTCCAACTATAGAATATAAAATAGTGCGATGAAGTCATATATATATATATACATATATACTTTATATATGCATATACATACATACATACATATATATACATATATATATATATATATATATATATATATATATATATATATATATATATATATATGACTTCTGTTTCTATGTCTCACTTTTATTTCATAGTTCACACTGAAGCGCGAACGCGTCATCTGGTCTGAAGTTCGAGATTTGGCCTCATTTATTGCACTAAAGGAGATCGACCGAGATTATTATTGCTCTCTTTTTCATCAGACGAAATCCTTACAAGATAAAGGAGAAAGAAGAGGAAGGGAAAGTGGATAAAGGGGGAAGAAAGGAAGGGAGAGAGAGAAGAGAAGAGATTTGAGAGAAGGAGAAGGATGCGAGTCCTTCAGATCTAGAAACTGCTACACTAAATACATTTCCTTCCCGGGGAGGCCCGGGCGGCGGTCCGCGGCCGAGGGCGCCGTGGCCCTGCCGGCGAGCGCCCTACTGCTGCGCGGCGTCCCTGTCCGCGGCCAGGAGCGGGGCTGCGGGCGGGGAGGGGTCGCTCTTCAGAAGGTTCTCGATGCTGAGGGCTGTGGAGGAGGCGCTGTGGTGGTGCTGCTGGTGCTGGTGGTGCTGCAGGCTCTGGTGCAGGCTGTGCAGGGAGGCGGCGTGCTGCAGGCTCTGCAGGACGGCCGCCGAGTGCTCCTGCGCTTTCCGCCGCAGTTCCGCCACGCTCGAACTGCGCGGGTCCGAGGCCGCCGCAGCCGCCGAGGCCGAGGCTGCGGCGGCGGCGGCCGCTGCGCGCCGAGGGAGGCAGCGGGCGAGTTGTGATTGGCCAGCGAGGCCAGAGCCGGCGGCGGCGGCGGCGTCTGGTGACTGGCCAAGGAGGCGAGGGAAGGCGCCTGACTGGTGAGCGACGAGAGCGGGTTGGCCAATGAGGAGGCGGAGCCGAGGCTGGAGAGCGGGTTGAAGGAGGGCGGCTTCATGGGGCAGCACGAGCACAGTCCCGGGAAACCTGTCGAGGCGACGCAAAGGCCGGGATTAGCATCGATACATTCCCTCTAAGCAGCGGTCACGGGGGCGGGCTTTTTAAGTAGGAAAGTGTCTTGCAACTGTTTGCTAATTACACTAAGCAGGAAAACAGAAGAATTCCTTAAACTATAATAGTTTTTCCCCCTCCCTTACTCATTCATAACAAGAAAAAAAAAAAACTGTATGTATGTGCGTGTGTGCACATACATACTATATATATATATATATATATATATATATAATATATAATATATATATATATATATATATATATATATATATATATGTATATATATAT
>NW_020871046.1:140068-142568 GCF_003789085.1 Penaeus vannamei
CTGAAGTAATAATGAAATGAATAGAACCGAATTTATCATTATATATATCATTCTTGTATTAATTAGTTTAACTCTTCATCAATCATCTTTCATCCTCAATCTTATTCAGAACTAGTAACATATTATTACTGACGTTGCTAATCGTCATTACATCATATTAATCATCAAAGATTTTAGAAGGTAATAGTATCTATCAGTAAAGTAATAGAAGAGTAATACTATTTCTCCATTACACCATAAATTATCATCTGATTTAGTAGTAATAGTATTAACAGTAATATATAATAATAGTAATAGTATTTCTCATTACATCATAAAATTTCATCAGATTTTAGTGTAATAGCATCTAATAGTAATAATATAATAGTAGTTTAATGTTAATAGTAAAATAACATTTTTTCGTTGTAATAGTATCAGAAATAATCCGATCATCCAGGGCGTTTAGCACAACAAACAAAACAAAACAAAGAAAAAGATCCCAAATTCTAGAAAAAACACAAAAAATCCTTAATCCTCATGGCTCACTCTACCCCCCCTCCCCTTCCCCTCCACCACCCTACCCCCTTTTTCCTCACAAGGTCTTAAAAAAAAAAAAAAAAAAAAAAAAAAAAAAAAAAAAAAAAAAAAACTTTTCTTTCACAAGGTCTTAAAAAAGAAAAAAAAGGGGGGGGGAGAGAGGAGGGGGAGGGGGAGGGAAAAAAGGGTTTGCCACCAAAAAGACGTTAATGACGATAATGACAGCGACGAGAGACCACAATCGTATTACAGGTTAATGCTATTAAGCTTAGTCTTTGAGCACCTGTCTTCCTCGGGCGCTTCTTACGCCCGTGCCGCCGCCCGCCCTCGCCGCCTTTGTCTCTCTCCCTTGCTTCTCTCTTTTATCTTTTTTTTCTCTTGTTTCTATCTTTTTTTTTTTCTCTTGCTTTTCTTTTTTTCTTTTTTTTTTCTCTCTTGCTTATGTCTTTTTTTTTCCTTTTTTTTCTCTTGCTTCTATTTTTTTCTATCTTGCTTTTCTCTTTTGTTTTCTCTCTCTTGCTTTTCTTTTTTCCTTTTTTATTCTCCTTTGCTTATCTCTTTTTTTCTCTCCCTCTCTCTTGCTTATCTCTTTTTTTTTATCTTTTGCTTATTTTTCTTTTCTTCTCTCTCTCTTCCGTTGGATTTTTCTAAGGGGGGGGGAGGGAGGTGGTAGGTTTTTTCTTTTCGTTTCTTTTTGTCTTTGTTTCTTGTTTGTTTCCCTTCGTGTTTTGTTTCTTGTTTGTACCTCTTTCTCTTTGTGTTTGTTTTATGCTTTTTTGTGTGTCTGCTTGTTTGTTTCTTTTTTTCTCTCTCTCTCTCTACTTTTCCTATATTTAGTCTTATCTGTCTGTCTCTCTATTAATTTACTGCTATATTTCTCCTTTTATTTATATCCCTTTATTTTATCTTTGTTTTCTCTGCCTCTGCTCTTTCTCTATTTTCTCTCCATTTTCCCGTTTGCATCGATTTCTTTCTTTCGCTCTCTCTTTTCTTTTTTTTTTTTCTACCCTTTTCTCTTCTCTAATCCTTTTCGCCACCACAACCCTATCCCTCCTCCCTCCTCCCCTTACACTCTTACTCTCTCCACCCCACCCCACCCAACACTCCAGCCACCTCCTCCCCTTACACCGTCCCCCCACGCACCCACCACCACTCCCCGCAACTCCAACCCATCCCCCCCCCAACCACACACTCCCCCAGCACCTCCAACCACCCCTCCCCCGCACTCTCCAACCCCTCCCCGCACACTCCCCCCCCACGCACACTCCAGCCAACTACCCCCCTCCCCCCAATCCCTCCAGACACCCCCTTTCCAAATCCCCGAAATGACTAATCCTCCAGATAAAACGATTCGCGAAAAAGGGTGGAGGCTGAAAATCCTCGTCGCCGCCATTACCAATCACTCACTCCCCCTTATCCCCCCCACCCACCCACACCCTCCTCCTTCCTCTACTCTTCCTTCCATCTCCTTCTCATCCTCCTCCTCCTTCTTATCATCTTCTCCTCTCCTCCTGCCACCACCTCCTCCTCTCCTCCTCTCTTTCTTCTCATCTCTTCCTTCTTTTCTCTCCCTTCTCATCTCCTTCCTTCTTCCTTCCTCTTCTCTCTCTTCTCCTTCTCACCTCCTTCCTTCCTTCCTTCCTCCTCTCCTCCTCCTCTGCCACCTTTCAAGCACATCCTTCGCCTTCTCGTCCCCTCCGCACTCCCCCCTCCCCCCCCCTAAAGAGCGCCTTAGAGATCTCAAAAGCTCTTTCCATTAGAGGTTTCTCTTCCTCCTCTTCCTTCTTCCTTCTCCTCCTTTTCGTATTCTTTTCTCTTTCTTCCACTCCTTTTCCACCTCCTCTTCCTCCTGTTCCTTCTCCTCCACTTCGTATTCTTTCTTCTTCTTTCTGCTCCTATTCCATCTCTTTCTTCTCCCACCTTTTCTTCAATCTTTTGCTTCATTTTTTTTTCTTAATCTGTCTCCAGTTCCTTTTTTTATCTC
>NW_020871046.1:150068-162568 GCF_003789085.1 Penaeus vannamei
ATGATAATGCGATAATATTATGACTAAAAACGATAATTACAGTAATAACAATAATTATAATGAATATTAATTGAAATTATTATAATATAAACAATAGAGTATGACCATAAACAATAATAAAACGAACAAATACAGCAACAGAGACAGCTGTTATCATCATTTGGAATAAGGACTCGAAAAACGTATTACGAAGCATAATATACCGAACACCTTTACAGAAAATAATAACGATAGAAGTGATAACAAATAAATAAAAAGCAAAGGCGAGCAGCGGCAGCGTCTGAGCGGCGGCGAGAGCGACCCCGGCGGCGGGAATCGGCAGCCAGAGAGCGCGGCGCAACGCTTCCTCCCCGTCCTCGGCTGCTACTCTTACCTGTCTATGAGAGAAGGAAACAAGTGTGGCGTGAAGCTCGATCCGCCTATGGCCCCGCCCACCGCGCCGCTCATGGAGACTGGGGGCCGTATGAGTGGTGGAGAGAGGTGTGACGTAGACGTGACGTCACCGAGAGGGGTGGGGCCAGGGGATGTTGCCGCCCCCTCGAGTCGGCGCCTGCGCAGAAGGGGCAAAAACGAGACCGTTACAAAGTGCAAAGGCAAAATAAAACGTGTTTCTCTCGTTCTTTGAGATTTACGACTGTGATAATTACAGTGACATTCTATTTAAGGTCCGGAGTTAATAACATTCATTTTGCGTAATTTTGGCACTCCAAGGGATGGGCTTTTTAAACATAATATTGCAATTTTTCGACTAATAATCAGTATTTGATCTGAGCGGTAAATATCTTCAACCGAAATGGATTTTTCAGGCTGACCGGGAACCTTGAAAAAGATAATGGTAACATTGTTAATTATTGATATTAATTTAAGAATGATAATAAATGCAATGTATTTATCATACACTATCAACAATGTTGCCATTATTAGGATTATCAATATCCATATTAACTTTATTCATAATAATTTGTCCTTATATTTTTTTGCACTTATTCCTGACATTGATAATCGTTTTCATTATCACTAAAAATGTTACAATCAATAATAACTTCATTATAACATAATTTCCAATACTATTAGTATTATATATATATATATATATATATATATATATATATATATATATATATATATATATATATATATATATATAGTATATAATTAGTATCTGCGATTATCATAATAATTTCCTGGACTTTCATTGCTGTAATTGTGAATCATCATTGCAATTGAAATTATATTGTTATTGTATTGTTTTTATTCTTGCTACTTGTCTTGTTATACAAAGTTTTCATAATTATCTTTTATCATTATCATTATCATCATTACTCTTTTCATTAGTATGATCATTATTATTATTATCATCACTACCAATGTTATTATTATTATTATTATTATTATTATTATTATTATTATTATTATCATCATTAGTGCTATAATAATTATCATTATCATAATTATTATCATTATTATTGTTACTAATATTACCATTATCATTGTTTTTGTTACTGATGCCATTATTGTTATTATTACCATTACTTTTATGATCATTATTCATAATTTATTCATTATTAAAATTCATACTTTATGATCATTATTTTCATGTGTCATTAGCACTGGTATCAATCATCGTCAACAATCATAATTGTCACCATCATTATTAACAATACCATCACCATCTCCCATAGCTGTGCAATCATTACTACAATTAATACTATCATCAATAATAGTTGCACCTCTATTATAATTGCTGCATCCTGTCCTAATAATAATCACCGCTAATTTCTGCAATATGACACTAATCACCATGATATCAACGGGAAATGATAACCTGAAAATATAATAATAATATTGGTGACTGTTGTTACCATCCTATCAAATTGATGACAGCTGTTACTATCGAATTAATATTCGCGATCAGTGTCATTAAGATAATAATGATAATAGTATTGTAAATTGTAATTATAATTATTTTCATAATTTTCTTGTTGTGGTAGTTGGTATAGTCTATCGTGTAATTATTATCAATATCATCATGATTATAGTTATTATCTATAGTATTATCATTATGAGTATTATAACTGTCATTATCTTTATTATGACTGTCATATGTCGTTTCTCGTGATTATCACATTTTCTCTAAAAGAAAATTATTACTTAATTTTATTATTATCATTTTTTTTTTTTTTTTTTGAAGCTTAGTGACATTATTTTTGACATTGCAGATTATATTATTGTCTTTATCATTGTTATTGCTGATATTAATCTTAGTTATGATTTAGCAGCTTCTTTATTTTCCTTAATAACTAAAAAAAATCCTTGATTACACTGCCTGATTCTGTAAATTATATTCTATCATAATAAAAAAAAAATCAAGAACTTACTCTTCTGTCTTGGGCGACGATAAGGGTTTGGGCGGAGGTGTGGGCGGTTCTTCGCGCTCCTCCCCCTCCTCCTCCAGACGGCCCGCCCCCATTGCTCCGAGGTCCCGCCCCCCGCCCTCCTCCGCCAACCCCGCCCGCTCCTCCTCCTCGTAGGCGGAGCGAGCGTGGTCGTAGCTCAAGGGCGAGGCCACGGATTGGCTGTCGACGTCCTGTTCCAGATTGGGGGCGTGGGGAGGGGGCGTGACCGAGGACGAGGACGAGAGGGCGTGGTGCAGGACGTGGTGGTGGCGGTGGATGTGGGCGTGGGGCTCCGAGGGCGAGGGGTGGGCGGGGAAATCGTCGCCGCTGGAGGAGGATGCGGCGGCGGCGGCGGCGGCGGAGGTAGTGGGGGCGTGTCCGTGGGTGGGCGTGTGCGGGCGCGACGAAGACGGGGAGCCGGGCGAGGGCGGCGAGGCGACCTCCAGGCTGCTCGTGGCTCCGTCGGCCTCGTCTGCGGCCTCGCTCTGGGGGAGGACGGCGGGATGTAGGCCTAGGCTGAGGACTTTTTTTTCTTTCTTTTTCTCTTTAATGTTTTGGGTCAAATGGGAAAGCATCGCGTGTGAGCCTCCGTTAGTAATAATTAAATGTTAATCTCCTTCTCTCTCTGTATCTCTCACCATCCTTCTCTCCCTTGCTTCCTCTCTCTCTCTCTCTCTCTCTCTCCTTTCTTCTCCCACTGTTTCTATCCCTCTTCCTAACTGTTCCCCCCTCTCCTATTCCTCTTTATCTCCTCTTCTGATTTCCTTCTCTCTGTTTTTTAATTCCTTCCTTTCTCTCCCTCCTCATGTTTCTCTCCCGTCTCTTCCATTCTCTCTCTCTCTCTCTTTGTTTCCCTCCTCTCTCTCTCTCTCTTTCCCTCCCCCCCCTCTCTCTCTTTCTTTCCCTCCTCTCTCTCTCTTTCTTTCCTTCCTCTCCTTCTCTCTCTCTCTTTCCTTCCCTCTTCTCCTTCTCTCTCTTTCTTTCCCTCCGCTCTCTCTCTTCCCATTTATTCCCCTCTCCTTCGCACTTACCTGTGTCTGGGTGTTGGCATTCGGATCTCCTTCCACCACTTCTCTCTTCCTCTGTTCTTCTTTCAGTCTCTCGCTCTTCCTCCATTTGGCTCGACGGTTTTGGAACCAGACCTTAAAAAGGGAAAAGAAGAGAATGATTTACTCTTATCAACCTTTTTTGCATTTTTTCTTGTGTTCGTGATATATATTTTTTTTCTGATAATATATTTCATTCGTGATGATTATATATATATATATATATATATATATATATATATATAAGTATATTTAACCGCAGTGGTAAAGTATTTGATGATGGAGATCACAGTTAAAGCCAATAATGTCTTATCATCTCATCTTTATTGTTAATTAATAATTTTGATATGATTATTTGGCCATCCAATCTTGAAATAGTTATTGCCATCACCATGTTTCACTTCCCTTAATTCCATATTTCTTTTTTATATGCAAATTACGCAGACGGACATACACGAAGATCTATCACACGGTTGTCATGGTAAACAGATCACAGTAATATTTTTAATTTGATGTGACATGACTTTTATATATTTCATCAGTTAATTCCCAGTTATACTCAAGTCACGAACTGGTCTGTTCAAAGAATATCAAACACTTATTATAAATTCTTTATTGATGTGCTTGGTTTCAAATATATTTTTAATCATTTCTTCTTTAGCCGTTTTTTTATTTATTTTTATTTTTTTTTTTTTTTTTTTTTTTTTTTTTTTTTTTTTTTTTTTTTTTTTTGCCAATCTTTATTTTCAAATTTTAACTCATAACTCATATCTGTTAACTTCATCTGCTCGTACATTACTAATTAATTCACCTGAAAAAAAAAAAACGCAGAAGGGGCGAACAGTAACTCATTATAAAAAAAAGTTAACACAGTTTCCCCTTTTCAGGAATCATAAATTCAGATAATTGATCTTAACCTCCAAAAATTCTCTCAAGTCTCGCATTTCCCGGAAAAAAAAAACATTAAAGAAAAAAAATATAAAATAGGATTAATCATTTAAAAAAAAGAAGAGAAAAACACTTCCACTTATAATTAATGTTCCAAAGAAACTTTTCGAAAATTCTAACGCAATTCTCGTCCTTTCCCCCCTCCCCACCCCCTCCCTTCCCCTCCCTCCCACTCTTCCCTCCCCCTCCCTCCTCCCTCCCCACCCTCCCTCCAACACCCCACCCTTCCCTTCCCCTCCCTCCAACACCCCACCCACACCCTTCCCCTCCCTCCTTCCCTCCCCTCCCTCTCCTACACCCCTACCTCCCCTCACCTTCCAATCTCCACCCCCTCTCCCAACCCCCCTCCAAAAAAAAAAAAAAAAAAAAGAAAAAAAAAAAAAAAAAAGAAAAAAAAAACTCAAACACTAAATTGCTCCACCGACTTTTCATGTCCATAATTAGTCCCGAACTCGATATGTCAATTAGGAGAAATAAGAAAACCAATTATTGTAATGCATCCGTAATCCATTTTATCTTTCCTCGGCAGCGGAATAAAGTTGACAGAGAGAGAGAGAGAGAGAAGAGAGAAAGAAGAGGGAAAGAGAGGGAGAGAAAGAGATTTTATCTTTCCTCAGCAGAGAGAGAGAGAAAGAGGAGGAGAGAGAGAGGGGGTGGGGTGGGGAGGCGGGAGAAGAGGAGGAAGGGAGAGGGAATAGAGGAAGTGGAGAAATAGAGGGAGAGGAGGAAAAGTCGTGTATATGTGACGGATAGAAAGGGAGAAGGGAGGAGAGGGAGAGAGAGAGATAATTAGATAGTTGGACAGAGACAGAGATAGATAGATAGAGAGAGTGAAAGCGAAGGAGAGAAAGAGAGTGAAAACGAAGGAGAGAAAGAGAAAGAATGAGAGAAAGAGAAAGTAGACAATGAAGATAATTAGACATAAACAAATAGACAGACTGGCTTTCCAGACAGAGACGGAGAGAGAGAGAGAGAAAGAGAAAGGGATAGACGGACAAAGAGAGAGAGAGAGATGGAGAGCGAGTAAATTAATTGAAGTTTAGTTTTCGCTGCCGTCACTAGATGTCACTTGAGACTTCGACTCATGAGGGGAAAAAGGTGTATATATTTTTCCCGCGCTTTCTATTAACCGTCGCTCTTGCGCAGGATGGCGGCGGGAGTGGCGGGAATCCACGATTTTTTTTTAATATTTTTTTTTTACCGTAGTCCCTTTTCACTCCATTTCTTAAAATTAGTTTGCCTTATCTTTGTTTGTCTTTCTCTCTCTCTCTCTTTTTTTTTTTTTTTTTTTTTTACTTCGTCCCTATTTCTCTCCTTTTCTTATGATTATTTTGCTTTCTCTTTGTTTGCTTTTCGTATTTTCTTTCTCTCTTAAATATCTTTCTCTCTCACGGGTTGCTCTTTCTCCTTCGTTTACTGCCGTTGCTTCTCTCGTTCTCTTAAGCCAATCCTTTCTCCTCTTCTCTTTTTCTCTCTCCCTTCCCTTCCCACTCCCTCTTCCTTCGCAAACTTCTAACTCTCTTCCCCATCCACCTCCACCTCCATCTCCACTTCCACCACCACTATTACCTCCCTCCTCCATCTCTCTACCTCCCCTCTCCTCCCTTTCCCTTCCCCATTCCTCCTCCACTACCTCTTCCCCCTTTCCCCATTCCTCTACCTACCTCCTCCACCTCCTCCTCCTCCCCCTTTTTACTCCTCCCTCCCTCCCTCCATCCACCTCCTCCCTCCCCTCCCTCCTCCTTTCCCCCTTCTCCTCCACCCCCTTCCTCCCTCCCTCCTCCCCCTCCCCCCTCCCTCCATCCACCACCTCCCCTTCCCTTCCCCCTCCCCCTCCCTCCCTCCTCCATCCACCACCTCCCCCTCCTTTCCCCCTTCCCCCCTCCCCTCCCTCCACCACCTCCCCTCCCCTCCCTCCTCCTCCCCCCTCCCCCCCTCCCCCCTCCCCCCTCCACCTCCTTCCCCAAGACCCAGGGCGCGGACGCCATCAGCGCGCGGGTCGAGCAGTTCAGCCAAGTCGAATCCCGCCCGAAGGAGGAGGGGGTGGGGTGGGGAGAGGGGAGGGGAAGGAGGGGGGAGGAGGGGTGGGGTGGGGTGGGGTGGGGGGGAGGGGGGGAGAGGGAGAGGAAGGGGGTTTCGCGCGAGGGGAAAATGTAATCTGATCAGACAGCGAGGGGATTGAAGACCGCTGTTTACGACGGGGTTATGTGCGAGGGGGAGGGTTTATATTTGTTTTAAGAACTGGATTTTCCGAGAGGATTTATGGGCGGTGTGGGTATGGGGGTGGGTGGATGGGGGGGGTGCGAGGTGTGGGTATGGCGGGGTGGTGGGCTGGGTGGGGGAAGTGTGGTTAGGGGCCGGGGAGGGGAGGGAGGGTAGCGGAGGGGAGAGGTGGGTAGGGTGGGGGCAGGGGGAGGGGGGTGTGGGTATGGCGGGGTGTGGCTGGGATGGGGGGGTGGGGGGCGGAGGTAGGGAGAGGGAGGGGGCGGGGGGGTGGGGGGGGGGGGGGGGAGGTAAGGGGAGAGGGGAGGGGGGAGGAGGGGAGAGGAAAGGAAGGGGGGGAAGGGGCATGTTAAAGGGATGGCAGGTAAGGGGGAGAGGGCAGGGGGAATGGGGGGGGGGCGAAAGACAGGGGGGAAAGGGGGAGCCAAAGGGTAAAAGAAGGAAGCAGGGAGGGGGAGAGGCAGGGGATGTGAAGGGAGCAGGGGGAGGGGGGAGGGGAGAGGCAGGGGGATGTGAAGGGAGCAGGGGGAGGTGAGTGGAAGGGAGGGGGCCGGCAGGGGAGGGAGAGCAGAGGAGGGAAAGAGGCATGGGGGAGAGTAGGAGGGAAGCTAGAAGAGAGAAAGAGAAGGAGAAGTTAAGTTAGAATTTGGAGATTTTGAAGGAATGTGACTATTTTGATAAAACTGGCAGACGGAGGGGGGGAGATTATCTCTCTCTCTCTCTCTCTCCTTCTCTCTCTCTCCTCTCTCCTCTCTCCCCCTCCCCTTCCCTCTCTCTCCATCTCCCCCCTCCCTCTCTCTCTCTCTCTCTCTCTCTCTCTCTCTCTATCTCTATCTCCTTCCCTCCTCCCACCCCAAACTCTTCCCTCCATCCTCTCCTCTCTCTTTTTCTCCCCCTCCCTCCCTCCCCCCCCTTCTCTCTCTGAGTGTGTTTAACTGTGCATAATATGAGTCCATGTTCGTAATAGGTTTAACATCCAAGAGAAAGCTCCACGAAACAAAATGAAATAACGAATGCAATCCCATTATGGTACACCGATAAAATTATGTAAAAATAGCTTACGCATCTCTCGCTTATACCCTCTTTCCTCTTCTTCCTCCTCCTCCTTCCTCTCTTCTTCTATTCGCCTAATTTTCATTTTTTTTTTCGTCTCTTTCAGGACATGCCTCCTCCCTTTCTCTTTTACCCCTTTCGCTATCTTCGCTATCCTCTTTCCCCTCACGTCCTCTCTCTCGTACTTTCACCCTCTCCTCTTTCTCCTCTCCCCTTTCATTGTCTTTCCTTTCCTTTCCCTGATCTTTCCCCTTTTCACCCCTATTCCCGCTCCTCTACCTCGTCGCATCTCTCTCTCTCTCTCTTTCACCCTTTCCTCTTCCCCTCTCGCCTTTTCCTCTCCCCTCACCCCTTCCGTTCCTCACTCTTTCATCCTCTCCTCCCTCCCTCCCGTCCACCTCACACTTTCCTTTCCCTTCCACCCCCCCCTGTGTCCCATCCTCTCCCCTCATTTCCCTTTCCCCCTCCCTTCCCTTCCACCCCATCCTTTCACCTCTTTCCTCTCGTCCTCTCCTCTCCCCTCCCCCCTGTCCCTCACTCTTTCACCCCTCCCTTCCCCTTTCCACCCATCCTTTCACCTCCTCCCCCTTCCCCTGTCCTCCCCTTTCCCCCCCTCCCTCCCACCCCTGGGACTTGGGGGTCGGACCTGAAACCACAAGAAAAAGAGAACTTTGAGCTATTTCCCTCCCTCCCCCCTTCCCTCCCCCCTCCCTCCCCTTCATATATATAACCCCCCCTCCCCTTCCCCCATTAATAGGAGCCCGGTAACAAAAGCCATTAATTTTTGTATTAGTTGGACCCCGCTCCCGGTTCCCTTTCTCTCCTCGGGGACTTTTCTAATCCCATTTTCCACTTCTTCTCTTTCTTCATTTCCGAATTCAAATCCTGGGAATCAATATAATAACTGGGGTTTGTGTGTGCTGAGGTGGGGGGGGGGGAGGGGGGAGGGAGGAGGAGGGGAGGGAGGGAGGGGGAGAAGGGGTGAGTGTGTGTGTGTGTGTGTGTGTGTGTGTGTGTGTGTGTGTGTGTGTGTGTGTGTGTGTGTGTGTGTGTGTGTGGTGTGTGTGTGTGTGTGTGTGTGTGTGGTGTGTGTGTGTGTGTGTGTGTGTGTGTGTGTGTGTGTGTGTGTGTGTGTGTGTGTGTGTGTGTGTGTGTGTGTGTGTGTGTGTGTGTGTGTGTGCGCGTGTTGTGTGTGTGTGCGTACCCGTGTCTGTGTGGTATGTACACGCGTGGGTATAAGTATGTGTATCCGTCTGTAGGCACCCACACGTGCCCGTATGTACGTATGTGCGTGTGTAGACCGAGTTTGCCGACGCCTGTACGTGTGTGTAAAACGTACCCTGTAAGCACGGACGCAAAAGGGTAAATGTACATTCTTCCCGAAATTAAGGGGAAAAAAGTTGATTTCGTTTATTAGTTCAAAGGGAGTGTGATTTCCTTTCCCCCCGAAGAAAGCGAGGAAGGAGAGGAGGAATAAAAAAAGAAGACCACAAAGAATAGAGAAGAAAGCGAGGAAGAAGAGGAGGAATGAAAAAGAAGACCACAAAGAATAGAGAAGAAAACGAGGAAGGAGAGGAGGAATAAAAAAGGAAGACCACAAAGAATAGAGAAGAAACGAGGAAGGAGAGGAGGAATGAAAAAGAAGACCACAAAGAATAGAGAATAAAACGAGGAAGGAGAGGAGGAATAAAAAAAGAAGACCACAAAGAATAGAGAAGAAAACGAGGAAGGAGAGGAGGAATAAAAAAGAAGACACAAAGAATAGAGAATAAACGAGGAAGGAGAGGAGGAATGAAAATAGAAGACCACAAAGAATAGAGACAAAACGAGGAAGGAGAGGAGCAATAAAAAAAGACCACACAAAAATAGGGAATAAAAAACAGGCACAAAAGATAAAATGCGGATATAAAGAATGAAGAAAGATATAATGAATAAAGAAAGGAAGAGGAAGAAAAGGAAAAGAAAAAAGAAAATCACATAATGGAAGCCTTCCAGAAGAAGAAATCTTGCTAGAATGAGACGAATAAGAAATGGGAAAATGAGGAGAAAAATAGAAAACGAAGAAGAAGAAGAAGAGGAACAAGGATAATAAGAACTCCCACCGCCTTGCCACGCTTGAGGAGCTGCCAAAGGAAAAGGGGAAGGAGAGAGGGACGAGGGAGAGAGGGGGAGGGAGGGAGAGGATGGAGAAGGAAGAAGGAGGGAGGGAGGGAGGGAGAGGATAAGGAAGAAAGGGGGGAAGAGAGGGAAGGGAGGGAGGGGGGAAGGATGAAGAAGAAGGGGGAGGGGAGAGAGAGGAGGGAGGGACGAGAGAGAGAGAGGGGGAGAGAGGGAAGGGAGGAGAGAGGATGAAGGGAGGGGGGAGGGATGGAGGGAGGGGAGAAGGAAGGGGGGAGGGAGGGAGAGGATGAGGAAGAAGGGAGGGAGGGGGAGAGGAGAGGGAGGGAGGGAGAGGATGGAGAAGAAGGAAGAGGGAAGGAGGGAGGAGAGGATGAGGAAGAGGGGAGCGGGAGGGGAGAGGGAGGGGAGGGAGGGAGAGGAGGGAGAAGGGAGGAGGGGGAGAGGGGGAGAGAGGATGAGGAAGGGAAGAGAGAGGAGGGGGGAGAAAGGGAGGAAGGGAGGGAGGGAGGGAGGGAGGATGGAGAAGGAAGAAGGGGAAGGAGATGGGAGGGGAGAGGAGAGAGGCGAGAGAAAAGGTGATAGAGAGGGTAGGGAAAGTTTGAGGGAGGGGAGGGGAGGAGGAGAGGAGAGGGAGAGAGGAAGGTGGGGGGGAGGGGAGAGAAGGGAGGAGGAGGAGGGAGAGGATGGAGAGAGGTGAGTAGGAAGGATGAGAGGAGAGGGAGGAGAAGAGGGGGAAAAGAAGGAGGGGAGGGGGAAAGGAAGGAGGGAGGAAAGGAGGAGGAAGAAGGAAGAAAGGAGAAGGAGTAGAGAAGAAGAGGAGAAGGAGAGGGAAAAGAAGATGAAAAGAGGAGGGGCAAGAAAGATGAAACGAAGCGTAAAAAAAAAAAAAAGAGACTGAAGAAACGAGGCGGAAAAGGAGAGAGAGAGGAAGAGAAGGCAGGATGAAGGGGGGAGGAGGGAGGGGGGCAGGGGAGGGTTCCTAAGCAGGAGTCCGTCCTCCAAAAGCCAATTTTTCCCCCATTTGCATAAAGAAGGTAATATATCTAATTGCGAATTTCATTTCGAGCAGCTAATTCAGGTATTGCCTCAACGAAATGAAGTGAAAATAAGTCTGTGGAAGACTTTTTTATTCTCTCTCTCTCTCTTTTATTTTATTTTATTTTTTTTTCTTCTTCGTCTTCGTCTTTTTGGTTCGCTCTCTCTCCCCTTTTTATTTTATTATTATTTTTTTTTTTTCGTCTTCGTCTTTTTAGTTCGCTTTCTTCCCTTAGGTGGTAGGAGGGGGGGGGGAGTAAGGGGTGGGGGGGAGAAGGGGTTGGTGAAGGTGGAGGAGGGGAGGAGGGGGGGTGGGGGGAGAGAGGGGGGATTGTAAAGGTGGAGGGTGGGGGGAGAGGAGGGGGGGCTTGGCGGGGAATGGGGGACGTTGGAGGGGGGGGAGAGAAGGAGGGGGGGGGGTATTGGTTGTAATGAGATCGCCTTTCTTCAGAGACGCCCGGATCCGCGTTCTGGAAAATTCTTTTTGGGCTGTGTGTGTGTGTTCGTGTCCGTGTGTGTGTGTGTGTGTGTGTGTTTCTGTGTATATGTGTGTATTCATGTACGTGTTTTGTGTGTGTTTCTGTGTATTCATGTACGTGTGTGTGTGTTGTGTGTTCATGTCTGTGTGTGTTGTGTGTGTGTGTGTGTGTGTGTGTGTGTGTGTGTGTGTGTGTGTGTGTGTGTGTGTGTGTGTGGTGTGTGTGTGTGTGTGTGTGTGTGTGTGTCTTCTTCGGTGCGAAACGGATTAGTGAAAGGTAAAGACGCGGTGGTGTTCTAATTAATTTGATAATTCATTATGCAAAATTATTCCTTAGTTCCCTCTCTTTCTCTTTATTTTTCTACACTTGTCTGTGTGTTATTATCATAATGATCCTTATTATTTTGATTATTACTAACCTTATTATCATTGTCATTGTTATTACTATTGCTGTTATTATCATTATTATCATTATCTCTTTTATTATTATATTATTATCATTATTATTATTACCATCATAATAATTATCATTATCCTTATCACCACTGTCATTATCATCATAATCAACATTACTATTACTAACATCAGTAGCAGTATTAGTACTAGTATTAGTACTATCATTATTATTATTATTACTATCATAATTATCAGTCATTATCATAATTGTTAATACCATTCTCATTATCATTAACATTATTACTATTATTAACATTATCATTATTATCATCACTATCATGATCATGATCATTATCGTTATCATGAACATCAATATGATCACTATTATTAACATAATTATTATCATTATCATTATTATTTTATCATCATTACTATTACTATCATCAATATTTTTATCACTATCATCTTTACTATTATCATCATCATTTATATTTTTAATATCATTATAATAACTATTGTCATTATCATCATGAACTAACATCACCATCACACTCATTCTCCCACCATTTAAAATCCTCATAGCATCCATAATCCCAATCAGAATCTTTATCATCTTTATTTCCATCATTATCGTTCTCTCACCTGCACCCTCGCCTCCGTCAGGTTGATCTTCATGGCGAGTTCCTCTCTCGTGAAAACGTCTGGGTAGTGTGTCTGTGCGAAGGCATTTTCCAGTTCCTCCAGCTGTCGATCGCAGCAGAGGCCAGGCAGGAAACAGTAGCAACAGCAACAGCAGCGGCCAAC
>NW_020871046.1:170068-187568 GCF_003789085.1 Penaeus vannamei
AGGAACAGCAGCAAGAAGGAGAGGAGGAAATGGTGGTAGTGGGGAGGAGAAGAAGAAAGAGAAAAGAAAAAAAGAGGGAAGGAGAAGATGAGAGGAGGAGGAGGAGAAGAAGAAGAAGGAGAAGAGAAAGAAAAGAAAAAAGAGGAAGGAGCAGAATCCGAAGAAAAAGAGAAAGAAAGATAAAAAGATCCTAGAAGAAGAAGAAGAAAAGAAGGAGGAGGGAGGAAGAAGAAGAAGAGGAGGTACCAGGAGATTTATAATGGCCAAAGGAAGAAAATTGCTCCCTCTGGAAATTACGTTACTCCGGATCTTTACCGCTGACGATGTCCCGGCCTCTCGCTTTACCCTTCCTTGCTTCTCTTTCTTCCTCTCTCTCTCTCTCTATCTATCTATCTATCTATCTCTGTCTATCGATTTCTCTCTCATTATCCCTGTCTATTTCCTTTCTCTCTCTCTCTCTCTCTCTCTCTCTCTCTCTCTCTCTCTCTCTCTCTCTCTCGGTCTCTCTCTGTCTCTCTGTCTGCTCTTCCTCTCTCTCTCTCTCTCTCTCTCTCTCTCTCTCTCTTCTCGCTCTTCTCCTCTCTCTCTCTCTCTCTCTCTCTCCTCTCTCTCTCTCTCTCTCTCTCTCTCTCTCTCTCATCATCTATCTATCTATCTACTATCTGTCTATTTTTTTTTCTCTCGCTCTCAGTCTCTGTCTCTCTCTCGCTCTCTCTATCTATCTGTCTGTCTATTTTTTTTCTTTCGCTTTTCTCTCTATAAACTTCTATTCTATTTATTTTTCTCTCTCTCTTCTGTTTTTTCTCTCTCTCTCGCTCTCAATCTCTATCTATCTATCTATTTCTCTCTCTCATTCTCTCTGCTGTCTGTCTCTCTCTCTCTCTTCTTCTCTCTCTCTGCTTGTCTTCTCTCTCTCTCTCTCTCTCTCTCTCTCTCCACTCTCTCTTCTCTCTCTCTCTCTCTCTCTCTCTCCCCTCTCTCTATCTATCTATCTATCTTTCCTTTGTCTTCTTCTTCACACTATCATCTCCCTCTTTATCAAATCGAATTTGTATTATATTCCTTCTCTTCCTTATGCTTTTTTCCATTCAGTTTTTCCTTCACAAAAAAGTAAATTAATAAAGCGAAGCAAGCCTTAAAGAAAAAGACAACTATTTCTCTTCGTCTCCTCTACCTCCCTATCCCCCTCTCCTGTCCTTATTCCTCTCTCCCTACCTCCTATCTCCCTTTTACCTTTCACCCCCACCTCCTCTAATCCTTCCTATCCCCCTTCTGCCCCACCCCTTATTTTTCTCCCCTAGCCCCCCTCCCGCCTCCTTCCTATTCATCTCCCTTTACCTCTCATCTCCCCTACCTCGCCTAGCCTCCCCCTAACCCATCTCCCTTACCTCCGTACCCCCCTTATTCCTCTCCCTCCCCCTACCCCTCCTCTCTACCCCATCTCCCTACCACCCCCTCCCTCTCCTCTCCCCTACCCCTCCTCCCTCTCCCTACCCGATCTCCCCTACCTCCTCTCTCCCTAACCCCCCTCCCTCCCCTTACCCCTCCTCCCCTACCTCCCTCTCCCAACCATCTCCCTTACCTCCATACCCCCCCCTATTCCTCTCCCTACCCCATCTCCCCTACCTCCCTCTCCCTTACCCCCCCCCCCCCACCCCATCCCGCCCCTTATTCCTCCCCCGCCTCGAGTTTTGGCGCGAAAATCCACTTGATCCCCCGGCCGAGGACTGTTCATGGCGCGGGTAAAGCCTCGCTTGCGAACTTCTCTACGGGGTCACAAAACAGCGCAGACGGCGGAGGAGGCGGAGTACCGGAGAGAGAGAGAGAGAGAGAGAGGGATGGGGGAGGGATTGGGAGAAAAGGGATTGGGATGGGGGAGGGATGGGGATGGGAAGGATGGGAAGGAAGGGGTGGGGAGGGGATTGGGGTGGGATGGAAAGGGGGAGGGGAGGGAAGGAGGGAAGGGGAGGGAAGGGTGGCCGATGGGTGGGGAGGTAGGGATGGGAATGGGGGAGGATGGGATGGATGAGGGAAGGAAGGAGGGATGGAAGGAAGGCTCTACGGGGTCACAAAACAGCGCAGACGGCGGAGGCGGCGGAGCTACCGGGAGAGAGAGAGAGAGAGGATGGGGGAGGGATTGTGGGGAGGATGGGGATGGGGTGGGATGGGGAGGGATGGGATGGGGATTGGGGGAGGGGTGATGATGGGATGGGGAGGGTGGGAGGAGAAAAGGGATTGGGATGGGGAAGGGAGGGGAGGGATGGAGGATGGGGGATGGGAGGGATGGGGATGGGAAGGAAGGAGAGGGATAAGGAGGGAAGGGATGGATGGGGAGGGAGGAAGGGGAGAGATGGGGTGGAATGGGAGGGAGGGATGTGGAGGGAAGGGAGGGAGGGGAGGAGAGAGACAGAGGGAGATGGATATATGTAGATATAAGACAGCGAGAGAGGAGGACAATAGATAGATCGTAGATAGGGAGGGAGGGAGAGGAGAGATAGAAAAAGAAAAGAAAGAAAGAGAGCGAGACCAGAGAGAAACAAAACCGGATGAAAAAAGAGAAAGAAAGAAAAGAGAGAAACACAACCACAGAAAAAATCAGAAAAGAAAAAAGAAAAACGAAAAAAAATCAAACACAACAGAGACAAAAAAAAAAAAAAAAAAAAAACGAATCAAAGACATCAAAAGAAAAACAAAGAAACAAAGAAAGAACAAAAAAAAAAAACAGAGAAAAACGAAAAAATCAAAGACATCAAAACGAAAAACGACTGAAACAAACAAACAAACAAACAAAAAAAGGGTATATATATCTACGTCTCGAAAGTGTTTTGATGGTCTAAGTTACGGCGCACGGAATACATGTCGTGTGGAGTGAATTCCCCGTATGTACCACTCACACACCTCCAGGGATTCGCTATGTGTAGGTGTGTGTACATTTTCCCTCAAACCTCAAACTTTGGGGGGGAGAGGGGGGGAGAGTGATGTGTTCTTTGTCGTTTCTCTTTTATTCTTTGCTTTTATTTATCTATTTTTTTTGTTTTATTATTTCATTATTATTATCTTTTATTTATTATTTATTTTTCTTTTTTTTTTTCTTTTCCTGTTTCGACTAGCATTTTATCGTTGTCCTAATTGTGACGATTATTTCCAATGTTTTTCAATGTTAGTGCTATCATTGCTATTACGATTACGACCATCATTATCATTATCATTATCATCATCATTGTTATTATGATTATCATTATTAATATCATCATCATCATCATCGTTATTACTATATTTAGCTATTGTCCATTACAAATTCACTATCATGACTGATTTCCTTACATCATAATACTAATGATAGTGAATGATTATTATATATTATCATTCTGCTTCCTCTTTTCTTATTTTCTTTCTTCATTTTCCCTTCTGACTGCTCCTCTCTTTATCCCCTCTCCATTCCTATCTTTCTTCTTCCTCTTCTCTTTTTTTCTCCTCTCTTTCCCCACCTTCTCCGTCTGGTTATTCTCCCTCCTCCCCCATCACTTCCCCTCCTTTTTCCTTCTCCTTGTTCTCCTCCTTCTCCTCTTTCTCTTCTCCCTCTCTTCGTTTCGTCCACCTCTTCTTCCTTCTTCTTTCAATCCTTTTCTTATTAAATTTTTTTATTCCTTTCATTTCTTTTTTTTTCTCCTCTTCCTTCTCCTTTCCCCTTTTTCCCTCTTTCTCCTATTCCTCCCCAATTTGCCTCTTTCTCCTCCTTTCCTTCTTCCTTTTCCTCTTTCTTACTCCTCCTTTGCCTCATTTTCCTTTTTCTTCCTTTCCCCCTCTCTCCCTCTCCACATCCTCCTTTTCCTCCTTCTCCTCTTCTCCCCCTCTCCTTTTCTCCTCTTCCTCCTCCTTTCCATCCTTCCTCCTTTTCTATTCTCTTCTTCTTCCTCCTCCACCTTTCATCCTCTTTTCTCTTTCCTCCATCCTTTCTCCTCCTCACTTTCTATCCCCTCCTTCCACCTACCTTTCTATCCTCTCCTCCTTCCTCCTCCTCTACCTAAGAAAAACCTACTACTTTCCTCCTCTCCTCCTCCTCCTCCTCCTCCTCCTCCTCCTCCATCTCCCTCGAATAATGATAAACAACGTAGAACCGGAATACCACATCATGACATTAGGTCAGGTCAGACAAATTAATGACCTTTTGTGTGTGGTGTGTTATGTGTATGTGTGTGTGTGTGTGTGTGTGTGTGTGTGTGTGTGTGTGTGTGTGTGTGTGTGTGTGTGTGTGTGTGTGTGCGCGTTTTGTGTGTGTGCGTGTGTATGTATGTGTGTACACTTAACAGTAAGGACAGATGATGTTTACTCACTCGCAACCCCTCCACCTCCTCCTCCCTACCCTCTACCACCCCTCCCCCTCCCCCTCCCCGTCTCCCTCGAGCCCGGAATGCTCTGTCGGAGTTGGGGGAAAATGGAATAAGGAAAAGCACCTTGTTGCAATTTTTCCCCCATTTTTTTAGGGGATTTTTTTTTTCGCTCTCTCTTGAGGGAGAAAGGGATGGAGGGAGGGGGAGGGAGGAGGGTAAGGAGAGGAGGAGGAGAGAGGAGGAAGAGAGGAAGGAGAGAAAAGAAGGAGGAGAGAAAGAGGAAGAAGAAGAAGGGGAAAGAAGAAGAAGGAGGAGGAGAAGAGGGAAGAAGAAAGAAGGGGAAGGAAGGAGAGGGAGGGAGGAGGAGGAGGAGAGGAAGAGAAGAGAAGAAGAAGAAGAGAGAAAGAGAGAGGAAGAGGGGAGGAAGAAGAAGGAAGAGAAGAGAAGCAGGAGAAGAGAAGGAGGAGTGGGAAGAAGAGGAGAAAGAAGAGAGAGAAAGAAAAGAGAAGAGGAGGGTGAGGATAAGGAGGAGGAAGAAGAAGAGGAGGAGAGAGGAGGGGGAGGAGAGAAGGAGGAAGGGGAAGAAGAGGAAAAGAGAGAAGGAGAAAGAAAAGAGAATAGGGGGGGGAGTTGGGCGGGGAGAGAAGAGGGGGGGGACAGGAGGGGGTGGGAAGGAGGGGAAGGAAGGTGTTTTGTGGGGAATATTTATTTGACTTTGAATATGGATGCGGGAAGCTCTTGTTTACTGGGTGTTGTAAGGTCTTGGGAGAATCTTTGTGACTTTGCCTTGTCTCTTTTGTCTTTTCCTCTCTCTTCTTTCTTCTCTTCTTTCTTTCTTCTGCTTATCTTTTCTTTCTCTCTCTGTCTCTGTCTGTCTCTGTCTCTGTCTCTCTCTCTCTCTCGCTCTCTCTCTCTCTCTCTCTCTCTCTCTCTCTCTCTCTCTCTCTCCTCCACTCTCTCTTTTCTGTCTTATCATCATTCTTACCACTCCTTTCTTAATGTTTGTCATTTACTCTTTTAATTATCATCATCGTTATCATCACCTCGCTTATCTAACATTCATATCCTCATCATATCCATTATCATCATCAACACTATCATCATAATATCCCTTCTAACCATCGTTATTACTATTCTTATATTCGTTATCTCTATTATTAAAGTTAATTACAGGATATCTCATAATTTTTTTTCCTTGTTTTCTTTTTTTCTTTCTTCATTGTCCATCTTTTCTCTTCCGATCTTCTGTGCATTTCTTAACATCGTTTATCTCATCTTTGTTTAATGGTATAAAAAGCAGTCTGAAAGAGTTTAGTGTTATCATCATCATCATCATTATATTCGTTGATGTATAAAGTTAATAGTCATCACCATCGTCATAATATCAATGTTATTATCATTATCATCATTGTCGTTGTTATTGATATTACTCTTGTTATTGCTATGGATATTATGGTTGTTTTTATCACTCTGGTTATCATTGTTGTTAATAGTCTCATTATTATTGGTATGATCTTCATTGTTATCATGATTATCGTTATTATAATGATCATTATTTTTCATCATCTTTATTATCATTATCAATATCGTTCTTATCATTATTAGTGTTATCATTATTTCATTATCATCTTTATTATCATTATCATTATCGTTCTTATTATTACTAGTGTTATCATTGTTGTCAATATGTCACTATCATCACCATTATCATTGTCATTTCTATAACTGTTCATATAATCATCATTATCAGAATAATAACACGAATAATCATCACCATTAACATGAATACTATCACCCCAATAGATACTAGTCCTAGGTTAAATAAGTAAAATAAGCATAAATAAATAAGTATAAGTATAAATAAGTATAAGTAAAGTATAAGTATAAATAAGTATATAAGTAAAGTATCAGTATAAATAAATAAGTATAAAATAATAAAGTCAGTATAAATAAATAAGTAAAAAGTAAAGTATAGTAAAAAATAGATATAATAATAAATATAAATAAATAAATAAGTATAAATAAGTCAAATGATATTAGGGTTAACAAAGGTGGGTTGAATTTAGGAAGGGCATCCGGCTACAAAATCCAAAATGGACACCAAAGTCGGTAACTCCAAAATATATTAAAAAAAAAAAAAACACTGGCTTTTGGGCGAAATCGAGATATTAGGGTAACATGCGATTTTTTTTTACCTAAAAGGATGAAAAAAGAATTGGAAAAAAGGAAAATTGTGATTAACATTATTACTATGTTTGTTATAATTAGTAACGGTACTAATGGTGATCTGTATTCCCGCTATTTTTTCGTATAATAATGGCGATGATGATAGTAATATTGATATTGATAATGATGACAATAATGATAACGGTAAAATTATGATAATGGCAACAGCGATATTTGATTAGTCTGATAATGATACTAATTATAACGATGATAATAATGAAGATAATGATGATGATAATTATGATACATCGATTATCATATAAAATAAATTTGCTAAAACTAACAATTACACCAAACTAACAGAAAAAATACATTCAGTTACCCCTACAATCAATAAAAAGCCAAAATTACTAACAAGAACTAGTTACCTTAAAAAAATAACGAAAATATAATAAAAACTAAAATCATAAACCTACAGCCAAACAAACCAAAAAAACAAAAACAAAATTACATTCACACAAATAATATTACTAACATAAACCAAAGAGAAAAGTGAAAGAAAACAATAGAAAACGGAGAAAGTACTCACAAGGGTGCGCCGGAGAGTAAGGAAATTCGAGCGTTGGCAACCTTGGCGAAGACCCCGGATGTAGGCTCGGCGGACAGTGGTAACAGAACATGCTGGAACCTGTTTTGAGAAGGGCGGTGTGAGGAACGAGTCTATATGGGGTTGGTAATGATGACAGTAATGATAATGATGTTGATACTGATAATGATGGTAAAACCGATGATAGGAAGTAAGAATTGTGATGATAATGTTGATAGTAATCATAATAATGATGATGATGATAATGATAATATGATAACAATAATGATAATGATTTATTTATAATAATGATATAATGATAACGGAAGATGATGATATAATAACAATAATGATAATAGTAATCATGATAATGATAATAATAATAGTAATGTTAGTAATAACAATGATAACAGATAACATAAATGATAATATGATAAAGATGATAATGATAATAATACGATAATAATGATAAAGATGACAACAATAATAATAACAATATACAATAACAATATGACAATAATAATGATAATACCAATAATCATGATAATCATAAACTAATTCAACTGTAACATTCAACTGTAATACTTTTTGTGATTAAATTCCAAACGACTGGGCGATATTTTCCTTATCTAATTCTATCATAATTAAGAAGTTTTTTTGTGTCTCTTTTAATTCATACTAATTTTTTTTTTTTTTTTTTGATGTAGAGTAGATTGTAAATAGATAGTATGAATAATGAAATGGATAATTGAATAAGTGAACAAATACATAAACAAAAAAAGGTATGAATATATAAATAGGTAAATAAATAGATAGATGGATAAATAAACAAACAATTATATAAATAACATACCCACCGAATAGAGATCATCTAAATGGTCTAAATCGGAATAAAAAAAATATATTCCGTAAATAAGTTCCTTCGCTCAAAAAATAAATGAATAAATAAACAGATAAATAAATAAAACAAAAAAAATATATATGAATACAAATAAAAAACGAAATAACTGTTTGTATTGTCTGTGTCCAATCAAATTATTTCGTCTCTCTTATACAACAAAGTTCTGTTACTTTTACTTGTATTTTTCATTTTTATTTTTTGAAAGGGAGGGAAGGGGTACGTCTGAATGTAATGTGATTTAGATGTAAAAATAAGTATTACATTTTTCATTTTTTTCTTAAACTCTTCTTCGTATTTTTCTTACTTCTCTTTTCTTCCCTTTTTTATCTTTTCGTTTATTTCTATATAGTGTTTGTCGTCATATTCTTCAGCATTATATAAAGTCCTTTTTTATTATATTTAACGAATTCCTCCATTATGTTTGTCAGGCTGCCTCTCTCCCTCTCTCACTCCTATACATTATCTATCTCTCCCTCTCTCCCTCACTCCTTCTCTCTGTTTCCCTCATATCCCCTCAATCCCCCTCTATCTTCCCTCCCCCCACCATCCCTCTCCAATCCCCCTCCCACTCCAAACCCCCACTTTCCCTCCTCCTCTTTCTCCCCCTTCCCTCCCCTCCTCTCCCCCATCCCCCCCTCCTCTCCTCTCCCTCCCCCTCCTCCCCTTCCTCTTCCCTCCCCTCTCCTACCTCCACTCCCTCCCCCTCCCCTACCTCCCTCCCACTCTAACCCCCACTTTCCCCCTCCTCTCCCTCCCCCCCCCCTCTCCCTCCACCTACCCCCCCTCCCCCCCTCTCCCCACCAGACACCCCCCCCCTCGGATAACACCTTCAGAAGTTTGAGGTTCAGACTAATCTCTCATTTTTCTGTATCTTCTCCTCGGCCCAAACTGACCTCGCTCACTGCAGGGGAAGAGAGAGAGAGAGAGAGAAAGATGTATGGACGAGGGAGAGAGACGGGAATAGGGAGAAGGATGATGATGATGATGGTGGGTGAGGGTGGTGGTGAGGGTGGTGTGGTGTGGTGGTGTGGTGGTGTGGTGGTGGTGGGGTGTGGTGGTGGGTGTGGTGTGGTGTGGGTGGGTGGTGGTGGTGGTGTGGTGGTGTGGTGTGTGGTGTGGTGATGGTGGGTGGTGTGTGTGGTGAGGGTGGTGGGGGTGGTGTGGTGTGATGGTGTGGTGTGTGGTGGTGGTGGTGTGGTGGTGGGTGGTGTTGGTGGTAGGTGGTGGGTGGTGAAGGGTGGTGGTGGTGTGGTGGTGGTGGTGAAGGTGGTGGTGGTGTTTTTTTTGATTTGTGGTGGGTGGGAANTCTCTCTCTCCCTCCCTCCTCGCCTTCTCCCCGCCTTTTTTTTAATCTCTTCTCCCTTTCTCTCTCTTTCCTCTCTCTTCTTTCTTTATTCTCTCCCTCCCTTTCTCCCCATTCTCAAATCTCTCCTCTCCCTCTCCCCTTTCATCTCCCCTTCTCCTTTCTCCCTTTTTTATCTCTCTCTCTCTCCCCTCTCCCCTTTTTATCTCTCTCCCTCTCTCCGCTTCTTTTCCTCCTTCTCTTATTCTCCCTCCCTTTTCTCATTCTCATCTCTCTTTCTCCCTCTCCTTTCATTATCCCTTCTCTCCTTTTTCCCTTTGTTTATCTCTCTCTCTCTCTCTCTCCCCTCTCCCCTTTTTATCTCTCTCCCTCTCTCCCTCTCCCCTTTTTTATTCTGCTCTTTCCCCTCTCTCCCTTCTTCCCCCTTCTTCCCATCTCCTCTCTCCCCTATCCCCCTTTTTTTAATATATCTCCCCTGCTCTCCCTCTCCCCTTTTTTTTTTTTTTATCTCCTCCTCCCTCTCCCCCATTTTTTAAATCTCTCTCCCTCTCTCCCTTCTCCCCTTTTTTTATCTCTCTCCTCGTCTCTCCCTTCTTCCCCCTGTGTTCCACAAATCCCTTTGAGGTAATCCCAAGTTTAAGAAATACTGCATCGGCGCGTAATCCTCTTGTCGAGGAGGGGGGCTGTAAGAGGGGTGGGGGGTGGGGGGTGGTTAGGGGAGTTCGATTAAATTCTAAGTCCTTGGTTGGTTTCTGCCATCTCTCTCTCTTCTCTCTCTCTCTCCTCTCTCTCTCGTCTCTTCTTCTCTCCTCTCTCTCCTCTCTCTCTTCTCATCTCTCTCTCCTCCTCTCTCTCTCTCTCTCTCTCTTTCATTCTTATCTCACTTGTTTTCTCTTCCTCTTTCTTATCTCTTCTGTTCTCTCTTCCTCTATTCTTTTCTCCTCTTGTTCTCTCTTCCTTTCTTTCATTTCTCTCCTTCTCGGTTTTTCTTTTTGTCTGTTTCCTTTTTCACTTCTTTTCGTTCTTCTCTCTTCTCTCTCTCTCTCTCTGTCTCTCTCTTCTTGTCGCTTCCTGTCTCTCTCTTTCTTTCCTCTTTAGTCTTCTCTCCCTCCCTCCCCCTCTCTCTCTCTCTCTCTCCTAATCCTTCATCCCTCTCCCCCTCTCTCCCAACTGCCCTTCCCAACCCCCATCCCCCTCCCCTCTCTCCCCCTCCCCTCTCCCTCTCACTCCTCCTTCCCTCTTACTGCACTTTCCCTCCCACACACCCCCCTCCCCCTCTCTCCAACCCCGCCTTCCCAATCCCCCGCCCTCCTCTCTACTCCTCTCCACTCCCTCCTCCTTCCCTCCCTCCCTCCTCTCTCCACTCCTTCCTCTCACTCACTCCTTCCCTCTCCCTCTCACTCCCTCTCACTCCTTTCCAGTCCCTCCCTCTCCCTCCTCTCTCCATCCACCCTCCCTCTCTCTTCCCCACATCCCCCTCTCCACTCCCTCCCTCTTTCCCTCTCTCCCTCTCACTCACTCCTTCCCTCTCACTTCACTCTCCCGATCCTTCACTCTCACCAGCATCCCCTGTCACTCTAATTCACAATATGCAAATTAGGCTAAAAGCTCCATCTCTCATCTCTTGTTGGGGTAAATAATGTACCAAAAATAAGTCTATCTTAGAAAAGCGATATGAATATAGGAATAGGAGAACGGAAGAAGAAGAGAGATAAGGGGGTGGAATAGAATTGTATTTGTATCATGGGTTCTTAATTTTTTCTTTTTTTCGTGTTTTTTTTCTTCTTCTTTCTTGTTGTTGTTTTTTTTTCATTTCGTCTGCTTTTTCTCCTTCTCCTTCTTTTTTTACATGTTTTTTTTTCCGTTTCTTTATAATATTATCATCTTTATCATTATCATTATTTCAATCATATCATCATTACTATTAATTTTCTATTTATCTTTTTATTCCTCATTTTTCACCTCTCTTCTTCTTTATCTAATGTAACTTTTCTTTTCTTCATCGTTGTGGGTAATATTACCGGAGAGAAGTAAGGAAGAGAGGAGAGAAGAGAGAGAGAGAGAGAGAGAGAGAGAGAGAGAGAGAGAGAGAGAGAGAGAGAGAGAGAGAGAGAGAGAGAGAGAGAGAGAGAGAGAGAGAGAGAGAGAGAGAGAGAGAGAGAGAAAGAGAGAGAGGGGGGGAGAGAGAGAAAGAGAGAGAGAGAGAGAGAGAGAGAGAGAGAGAGAGAGAGAGAGAGAGAGAAGAGAGAGAGAGAGGAGAGAGAGAGAGAGAGAGAGAGAGAGAGAGAGAGAGAGAAAAGAAACAG
The DNA here is from genome assembly GCF_003789085.1 of Penaeus vannamei. Lineage (NCBI taxonomy): Eukaryota > Metazoa > Arthropoda > Malacostraca > Decapoda > Penaeidae > Penaeus > Penaeus vannamei. The sequence goes on from NW_020871046.1 coordinate 181,662, forward strand.
AAACACACACACACACACCACACAACCAATACAGAAGCTTTTAATGTTTGACTAATATTTAAATTACGTAGAGTACAACAAAAGGAATTTAGAATAATATCATCAATACATATTCCAACAGAAAATATTACAATCAGAGAGACACGTCATAAATCTACAAAAATATCTATTACTTATTATTATTATATTATTATTATTTATTATTATTATTATTATTATCATTCATTTAGTCTCTCACAACATCGACTTACATTTCCAACTTCAGAATATTTGGTCGTAATAAAGATAATACTCCTAATTGAAGAAGGTCAATCAGAATACCAGTGATAAATGATTATAATTAATTGCTATCAGCTGGTTTGTTAAAATTGTTCCAGGCCCGAATCAATAATTCATCACAAAATAATATATACAGATGCAGAAATAAAGGCATATCTGTCTATATATCTGATAGGTATACATTTAATTATCTATTTGCCGGGTTGATATGCATGTCTAGACTGAGTAAATACGTATTTATTTCTTTGTTTATGCATGTCAAGTATACGAATATTCTTTGGGTTGGACCTCGTACAATTCTAACAAACCGGCTGTGTATCTTATATTTACAATTGAATAACGTAATAACAGTATGAATCTTATATTTACAATCGAAACAGTTATGAATCTTATATTTACAATCGAATAACAGTTATGATAGTACAACATTATTTACATTCATATTACTTACATTCACTAAATGACCTACGGTTTAAACATATTTTATCTTATTGTATTAAGTATTGTATTGCATAAAATACACTTCCCATAGTCAGCTTATGTCATTTATTAATTTATTCATCTATTAAATGATATTGAATAAATTACTGTATTTTGCTGTATAAACTTAATATTTCCCCATTTCCGTTTCACACACACACACACACCATTATACCGATATATACTATATATAATATAATATATATATATATATATATATATATATATATATATAATATCACACACACACACACACACACACACCACACACACACACACACACACACACACACACACACACACACACACACACACACACACACACACACACACACACACACACACACACACACACACCACACACACACACATATATTATATATATATATTATATATATATATATATATATATATATATATATATATATATATATATATATATATATATATATATAATAATTGTAAACTGTTGTATTCTACTGCATGAATTTCATTTTATTTCACTTTTTAAAAAATTAATCTAAGCCCCGGTATTCAACTTTCATTACACAACACCCACTTCATAATCTATCTATCTAGCTACTGTATACATATATATATTTCTTTTTTTTCTAATCTCTCAAATATTGAAATTACTTTATACATCCACTTAATATCACTGGATGATCCGAATATCCTTTTAAACTTGATAGATTACGTCAATCAGATTATCCTCCCTTCATGAACAACCGTTGGATACGATCAAAAGGGTTGTGCGTTTGTTGCAAAATGATGTTGCATAAACTACTGCTTGCGTTGGTGTTGTTGCAGACAAGTAGGTTTGTTTTTATTTGTGTTTATTTGTGTTAATGTTGTTATTATTATTATTATCATTATCATCATTATCATTAATATTATCACTAATACTATAATCACTATTATCATTATTTATTATCATTATGATTATCATGTGTTGATGGTGAGGATAATGGTAATAACAAAATGAATGACAATGATGATGATGATCATCATCATCATTACTATTATCAACCTCATCCCTAGTATCATTAAGAATATGCGCTAACTATTGACATTCTCTCATAAGAATATATAAAGAATAGTCTCCCTTAACCCCCCTTCCTTCTTTCTTACTATTCCTCCTCTCCCTTCCTCTCTGCCTCCCTCTCCCTTCCTTTCCTTCTCTCCCTTTCTCCCTACCTCTCTTTCTCTTCCTTTCCTTCTCTCTCTGCCTCCCTCTCCCTTTCTTCCTTATCTCCCTGCCTCCCTCTCCTTTCTCTCCCTTCCTTTCCTCTTATTCCCTCCCTGCCCCCTCTCCCTTCCTCCCTCATTCTCCCTTTCTCCCTACCTCCCTTTCCCTTCTTTTCCTTCTCTCTCTGCCTCCCTCTCCCTTCCTTTCCGTTTTCCCTTTCTCCCTACCTCCCTCTCCCTCCCCTCCCCTATAACCAAAGCAAATGTAAAAAATGCAAAAAAAAAAAAAAAAAAAAAAAAAGAAAGAAAATAACAACAACAACAACAAAAACAAAAACTAAACAAAAAAAAGATTAATACATTTTTACACCCCACTGTATTTCAGAAGCTTATTTCATTACTGTAAAAGCTACTTACCTGTAGTCGTCAGAACTTACCTGGCTAACACTTTACAACACGTGCATTTCTTGCAATTGCATAATAATCAACCGTGCGAAAAAACTGCAGGATGATATTGCACGAGTCGTATTGCAAAGTGTAATTACGAAATGTTCCACTTCACTAAGCAGGTGATTTTTTTTTTTTTTTTATAATAATGATTTGTGTTTTGTGTGTGTTTGTTGCGTGTGTTGTGTGGGTGTGTGTGTGTGTGTGTGTGTGTGTGTGTGTGTGTGTGTGGTGTGTGTGTGTTGTGTGTTTGTGTTGTGTGTGTGTGCGTGTATGTGTGTGTGTGTGCTTGTGTGTGTGTGTGTGTTTGCGTATGTGTGCGTGTGCATGTGTCCATCTATGTATGCAAATATCTAACTTATTTATCTATCTATTTATCAGTCTAGCAATCAGTCAATCTATCAATCTATCTACCAATATCATCTTTACCTATCTATCCATCTATTCATCTCCCTATCTATCTACTTCCACAATCAAACGCATACACACATACAAAAAACAAAAAAAAAACAAACAACAGAAAAGCAAGGAAAAAAAGAAGAATTCTCTCCCCTCCCCCCTTTAACTTATGCCAATCAGCTAGTGTGTTCTGTCATGCCGTATTTCCGCCATGACAAAGCTTGACGCGGCTGGCTTGTCATGTTTCTTGACACGTCAGATCTTGAGTCAAGGTTTGATGACTTAAGAAAGGCACTTGATTTTGAGGAAGATGAAACAAAAACGGAAGAAAAAAAAAATATTTTTATTTTTTATTTATTTTATTTATTTATATTATAAAATTTATAAAAAAAATATGGAAGCCTTTGCAATTTATTTCCAATAGATGTGATAAGAAAAGAAAAGAAAAGAGAGAGAGAAAAAGATGCAAAATCAAGACAAAAAGAAAGAAAAAGGAAAAATTACGACAAAAAAGAAAAGAAGAGTAAAGTCGATAGAATCGAAATATGTGTGATTCAGCTTGTATTATTTAGATTAGAAATTTGGTGAAACTACTCTCTCTCTTTCTGTCTCTTTCTCTCTCTCTCTCTCTCTCTCTCTCTCTTTCTCTCTTCTCTTCTCTCTCTCTCTCTCCTCTCTCTTTCTTTTCTCTCTCTCTCTCTCTCACTCTCTCTCTTTTTCTCTCACTCTCTCCATCTCTCTCTCTCTCTTTCTGTCTCTCTCTCTCTCTTTCTCTCACTCTCTCCCCCTCTCTCTCTCCACTTTCTCTCTTTTCAAACTTGACATGTTGCACATCGACATCGAATCTAAATTTCTTGCAAGACCAACAAGAGATGAGTTTGACTGCCTCAAGCACATTTGAATCCGAGTTTCCCAAAAGAATGCGGTTTTGATGTCAATAAGCGATTCAAGTTATACACTTTATTTTCCCTTTTTTATTTTCAGAAACCGCGCTGTTTATTCGGATGATATAAAACCCGGTAATTATTCTTTTTAATCTGTTACTGACATGCGGTTTTGATGTCAATAAGCGATTCAAGTTATACACTTTATTTTCTCTTCTTTATTTTCAGAAACCGCGCTGATAATATAAAACCCGGTGATTATTCTTTTTAATTTGTTATTGTTATTGACATTTTTATTGTTACTGTTATTTTCATTATTATTATCGTTGTTATTATTATTATTCGCGCTGTTTATTCGGATGATATAAAACCCGGTGATTATTTTTAATTTGTTTTTGACATTTTTGTTGTTACTGTTATTATCATCATTATTATCGTTGTTATTATTATTATTGTTGTTGTTATCATAGTCATCATAATCATTATTATTATTATTATTATGAAGAGAAGAAGAAGAAGAGAAGAAAAGAAGAGAAGAAGGAAGAAAAAGAAGAAGAAAGAAGAAGAAGAAGAAGAAGAAGAAGAAGAAGAAGAAGAAGAAGAAAAGAAGAAGAAGAAGAAGAAGAAGAAGAAGAAGAGAAGAAAAGAAGAAGAAGAAGAAGAAAAAGAAGGAGAAGAAGGAAAGAAGAAGAAGTCGAAGAATCCTGAAAAAGGAAAGGAAACAGACATAATGCCAAAGACAGAAAAATGATAAACAAGTCACACACAACACACAAAAAAAAAAAAAAAAAAAAAAAAAAGACAAGAGATGAGGATTTAGATAAAGAGAAAAAAGAAAAATACTTTGAAGAGGATTAGATGCAAGGAAAATATGACAAAGATATATATGAAATAAGGATAGACAGTTATAAGACTCAAAATCCGTTAAAGGAAAAACGGTTAAATTCAAATTCAAATAGATGAGCGTTGGTGTGGGGAGGGGGGGGGGGCGGGGGGGGGGGAAGGGAGAAGATTGAGAGAGGAAAGGAAGAAGGGGAGAATAAGGAAGAGGTAATAAAGGAGAGGGAGACGAGGAATGGGGTTTGTGAGAAGGAAGGAAGAGGAGAGGAGAGGAGAAATAGAGGTGGAAAGAAGGAAGAAAGAAGTGGAGGAAAATTGAGGAGAGAAAATGGAACAGAGAGAGAAGAAGAAAGGAAAAGAAGAGAAAAGGAAGAAAGGATAAGGAGAAGGAGAGAAAAGAAAAAGAAGACGAATAAGAGAGGACCAGAAAAAGAAAAAAAAAAGAAAAAAAGAAGGGTGGAAAGAGAGAAAGAAAGAGAAAAAAAACGTAAAAAAGAGACGAAAATAGGGTAAAGAGGAAGGGAAAAGAGAAAATAGGAAGCAGAGAAAGGGGAGGCGGATGCTCTTTTGCCCCCCCCCATCACCCCCACCTAAGGATCAGGGACGCGACCGGAGAACAGGGAAAGGAAGTGAAGGGAAGGATGAGGAATAGAAAAAAAAAAAATAAAATAAAAAAAAAAGTAAACAAAAGATAGAGAAAAAAAGATAGAAACAATTGATGAGGATAACAGTGCATATATACAGACAAATGTAATATATTTGTATATGTTTCTATATTATCATACAACGGCACACACACACACACACACACACACACACACACACACACACACACACACACACACACACACAACACACACACACACACACACACACACACACAAACACACACACACACACACACAACACACACACAACACCACACACACACACACACACACACACACACAACACACACAAACAAACACCCACACACATACACAACCACACACATACCGAATCTCCCACATACGAAACGTAAAAGAAGGAAAAAAAAAGTGAAAGTTCAACCCTCGTTTTCTTGTCGTTGCAGCTCCTACGTTTTTCTGGATACGGTTAGACAGATAAGACCGTCTGATACGGTTTATGGATACGGTTTAGACGAAAGTCTTGGGGTCGGTACGGTTTTGGGGTCTGGATACGGTTTAGACGAAAGGGTCTTGGGGTCTGGATACGGTTTTTTTAGAGGATTTCGTTTCGGGTTTATGAAATCGGAATGCGATGACTAAAATGGATATTATTACTACTATGGATACGTTGCTATTACTATTGTTTATTAACTACCATTACTGCTGCTACTACTGTACTACTACTGCTGCTGTTTCTGCTACTTATACTGCTACTACTGTTA
>NW_020871046.1:195068-202568 GCF_003789085.1 Penaeus vannamei
TGTTGTGTGTGTGTGTGTGTGTGAGTGAGAGAGAGAGAGAGAGAGAGAGAGAGAGAGAGAGAGAGAGAGAGAGAGAGAGAGAGAGAGAGAGAGAGAGAGAGAGAGAGAGAGAGAGAGAGAGAGAGAGAGAGAATGAGTGTGTGCGTGTGTGTGTGTGAGCGTGTGTGTATGCGTGTGTGTGCTCATGTGGTGTGTTAAGGTACCTATAAGAAGAAACGAAATTAGTTTTCTTACGGGGCTGATGCTGGCAAAATCGCCACTCTGCTATAATGACATCCATTACAGCGGCCACTTGTGCCTGTCTGTTAGTCCGTTGATCTTCACCGGTGTAAAAATGTTATTATCACTGTTACTACCAAATAATTACAGAAGAATGAAGAGGGTTTTAGTTGTTTATGAGTAATGAAACTATACTAACAGCTTTTACTGCGTACCTATTATTGTTCTTAACAGTAGAAAAAGAAAGAAAGAGAGAGAGAAAGAAAGATAACAGACATGTGTCCGTTGGTATGAAGAGAAATCATATATGTTCATGTGAAAGAGAATGATCTAATGTTACATTTCTGGACACATAAATTCGAGTCATTTTATCGTATTTCAACTAATGGATACTTTGATCTGCACGAGGTAATTGTTTCTCGACGCGAACGGCCGAACCCGCGCGGTCCATCCTCTCCAATGCCACTTCCTTTGCGGTTTGGATATAGCGTTATATAAGAACTTCCCGCGCACCTTGCAATCTCTCTTCCCTCTTCTCTTCCCCTCCTTCACTTCTCTTCCCATCCTCCTTCACTTCTCCTTCAGTCTCCTTCACACCCTCTTTTACCCACTCCAAGTCCCTCCCACTCCAAAACTCTCCTCTTTCCATCCGGCAAAATTTGTATTACAAGTCCCCGCAACAATGACCATCCTCTGTCTCCCGAACTCTTTATCTCACTTATAGAAATTCCGCGAAAGCACAGGTGGGAGCGGCGCCGGATCCCATTTAACGGGTTCCAACTCCACTCCAGAAGATAACACGGGCTCTCGTCGTGGCATTAGCCGTAATGGCGTACAATCCAGACCAGAGCGAGGAGGAACACGCGCACTCGGGCTACTTTCCCCGTCATTTTTATCCCTTTATCATTGGGTTTATGAGACGGGGAATATGTTAGCCTCTCGCTATTTTGTCTTCTGTTTCTCCTCCTTTTCTCCTTCATTTGTGGCCTTGGATCTCCTTTGCGGCGTCGATAAAACTGGAGGATATCGATGTTCAATTTGTTTTTTGCAAGCGGCGCGAACTGCCGCTTTTGCAGAGTCATTGCCCTGATGGCGGCGTCGGGATCGTATGCAATCCCGCCGTGACGCGCAGCTGTGTTCCGGGCTGCTCGAACGCGCCTCGGGATGGCCCTGGGACGAGTCTCTGAGGACGGGATAGGAGGACGGCATCCCTGGTGACGCCCGCGCCATCCAGGGACCGCCATTCCGCCCGCGAGAGAAGCGCGAAGGGGACGGGGATCGGCGCGCGTGGGAACCCGGAAATATGGCTTCCCCGGGAGCTGATGACCACCGCAAGGCCCTCTCGGATAACCATAGGCTGCCTGGCTCCCCGCGCTCTGCTCTTGTCGCGGAATAGCTATCATGGTGGTCATCCTCGACCGCATCCGTCTCATTTGGGAATTATCTCCTTGGTCACACGACACACCTGTTGCCACATCACGCCCCGGCTGCCATAATCATGCAATCTGCCAATTTGCAGTGGAATTCTTTCCTTCTCTGTCTTCTCTCTTCGGAATAACTGTGTGTTCTTAATGTCATTGACTACTGATAAGTCACCGAGCCTGTTCCTCCTCCGTGAATAGCAGTAATGTTGCTCTACTTTCCTCTCCTCATTAACCTACCATCCATTATTTTTTCCACTCTGAATTTCGCAATTGCTTTAATGAACGACCTCGGTTTTCTGTGCCATGCCCCGCCCACCTCCCTGTCCTTCGGGCGTCGCGGTTCCGTTCTTAGCCGATGTCCCCAAAGGCACGGCCGACCCGCTTGTGCTTGCGGGAGTGTCTTTGTGCAAGAGAAGCTTTTTATAGCAAAAACTATTTCTCTATTCTCTCTCTCTCTCTCTCTCTCTCTCTCTCTCTCTCTCTCTCTCTCTCTCTCTCTCTCTCTCTCTCTCTCTCTCTCTTTCTCTCTCTTCTCTCTCTCTCTCTCTCTTTCTCTCTCCTCTCTCTCTCTCTCTCTCTCTCTCTCTCTCTCTCTCTCTCTCTCTCTCTCTTCTCTCTCTCTCTCTCTCTCTCTCTCTCCTCTCTCTCCTCTCTCTCTCTCCCTCCCTCCCTCCTTCCCCCTCCCCCCTTCCTCCTCTCTCTCTCTCTTTCTCTCTCTCTCTCTGTCTGTATGTCTGTCTCTCACATACACTCACTCACTCCCTCCATCTTTTCTGTCTCTATTCTATATATATCTCTATACACCGTATATATATATATATATATATATATATATATATATAATATATATATATATATATATATATATATGTGTGTGTGTGTGTGTGTGTGTGTGTGTGTGTGTGTGTGTGTGTGTGTGTGTGTGTGTGTGTGTGTGTGTGTGTGTGTGTGTGTGTGTGTGTGTGGTGTGTGTGTGTGTGTGTGTGTGTGTGTGTGTGTGTGTGTGTGTGTGTGTGTGGTGTGTGTGTGTGTGTGTGTGTGTGTGTGTGTGTGTGTGTGTGAATCCGACCCAAGGAATGAGATCTCGGCGTCACGAAGCGACATACCGCCCGCGAACGCCTCCCTCGCCCTCCCCGCCCATCTCCGTTCCCCCGCACCCCACCCCGCCGCCACCCATCCCCCGCCCGCCGCCCAACCCCGCTCCCGCGCCCACCCCCGCCCACCCCCCCCCCGCCCGCCGCCCACCCCCGCCCGCCGACGCCCACCCCGCTCCCATTTGCATGCGCCTCCTCCTCCTAGCGGTGATCGGGATGACATAACTCCCCAGTGGAACGCAGCGTCGCAACTGGGTCGAGGCGGGACTGTTAAAACTGTAAAGTGGAAGAAGGAGGAGGAAGATGGGGATGGAGAGGAAGAGGAGGAGGAGGAGGAAGAGGAGGAGGAGGAGGAAGAGGGAGGAGGAAGATGGGGATGGAGAGAAGGAGGAGGAAGATGGGATGGAGGAGGAAGAGGAGGAGGAGGAGGAGGAGGAGGAGGAGGAAGATGGGGATGGAGGAGGAAGATGGGATGGAGAGAGGAGGAGGAAGAGGAGAAGAAGAAGAAGAAGAAGAAGAAGAAGAAGAAGAAGAGGAAGGAGGAGGAAGAGGAGGAGAGGAGGAAGAAGATGGGGGAGACGGAGAAGGAGATGGATAGAAAGAAAGATGAAGACAAAGAAGAAGGAGAAGACGAAGGATAGAAAGAAAGAGATGAAGACAAGAAGAAGAAGAAGACAAAGATGAAGAAGCAGAAGTAGAAAAAGGAAACAGAGAAGATGAAGACAAAGAAGAGAAGAAGAAGAAGACGTAGAATAGAAATAAAGAGATGAAGACAAGAAGACAATGATTGAAGAAGCAGAAGTAGAAGTAGATGAAAGAAACAGAGCTTAAGATTAAGAGATTAAGGAGATGAAGAAAAGGAAGAAGAAGAAGAAGAAAAGGAAGGCGAAGAATAGAAAGAAAAAGATGGAGACAAGAAGAAGAAGAAGACAAAGATGAAGAAGCAGAAGTAGAAGAAGGAAACAGAGAGGAAGAAGATGAAGACAAAGAAAGAGAAGATTAAGAAGAAGAAAAGAAAACAAAGAAGGAGAAAAAGAAGACAAACATGGACGAATAAGCAAACAAAAGGCGTGGAATCTCTCACCACACGCCCTTCGAAGAGGGAATAAGGAAAGCCGTGCGAATAAAAAAAGGAATTGGAGGAATCATGACGTCACACTCGTTAAATCGCAGGAGACATCGTAAAAGAAAAAGAAAGAAAATTTAAACCGAGTTACAGCCATAAGATTTTTTCTTGCTCCCTAGGTAAAAAAAAAAAAAAAAAAAAAAAAAAAAAAAAAAAAAAAAAAAAAATGATAAATGAATGAAATGTCAGAATTTTAAAAGATTTAATGGTTTGATTAAAAAAAAAAAGAATAGATATATGAATGAAATGTCAGAATTTGAAAAGATTTAATGGTTTGATGGCTTGAGATGACAGACTCAAGGTTGACAGGGATTCCTTGACAGAGACAATGAAATGTAAAAAAGTCGGGAAACTTAATCGTGGAAGTCATGTAGAAACGCCTGCTTCTGCTTCGATAAGTATGAGCAAAGGCGTGAAAAAGGAAGATATATATATTATATATATATATATATATATATATATATATATATATATATATATATATATATATATATATGTGTGTGTGTGTGTGTGTGTGTGTGTGTGTGGTGTGTGTGTGTGTGTGTGTGTGTGTGTGTGTGTGTGTGTGTGTGTGTGTGTGTGTGTGTGTGTGTGTGTGTGTGTGTGCGTGTATGCCTCACGCGGCATGACTGGCACAGTTCCCTGTTCCCTCCCCCATATGTTTCCTGTCATTGAGCTGCATATTCTCCGTATAAAGCGAACCGTAAGAATTCTTCGGTTCAGAACCTGCTGGCGCCGTCACGCCTTTCACACGAAAACAAATGATGAATACTAGAAAAAAAAAATCAAAATTCACCCCAGTAGTTTGTATGGAACACTATTTCATAAGAAAGAAGTGGCTTTGTGTTTAAAACAAATTCATTTTTATGGTTTGAACTGCCCAAACAAACAAGCACACCACGCACATAAACACACACACACAAGCACTCTCTCACACACATAAACACTCACAAACATACACAGATATATAAACACACACACAAGCACTCTCACACACAGAAACACTCACAAACATACACAGATATATAAACACACACACGCACGCTCATACAAACACTGACACACACACAAAAACACACACATAAACACACACGCAAACACTTACTTAATATCAATCACAGCGTCACGAGGATTGCGTTAAATCGAAGGTCAAAACATGATAATCGAATTGAAAGTGAAGTAATTATCTTCTGGTACTAACGTAACTCCAATTATAATATTTTTTTGTCTCCTCGTGAATAAGATCAACACCCGACGCTGCGATGGCTCTGTCGGTTCCTCTACTTCCTCCTACACTCGTCATTCGCGCATTTCCTTTGTTTTCCTTCCCCGGAACCCGCGACACGTCTCCTTGAATAGTGCATTTCCCTTCTTCCTTCCCTGCGCTTCCGGTCGATCGCTGAGCCTCGCCAGGGACGCCGATTGACCCGCGCGTCCTCCTGGCCCCGTCCTGACACGGTTTCCGGCCAGGTGACCGCCGGCGGTGCTTCCCGGACGCTCGTATAAGTGGCCGCCGCCCTAGTTTCGCTCGCGGACGCCGTCAGCTGTGGCTTGACCCCTTCCTCCTCCTCCTCCTCCTGCTGCGGCCGCGTGCTGTGCCGAGGGTGGTGGTCGGTGCACGTGGCAGATCGGCATTCAAGTGTGCGGTCGGGGCCTTCTTGCGCATCCTCAACTCCGCGGTGGACAGTAGCCCTGCAAAACCACCGGCGACGGAGTAAACAGCGGGCGGGCGCTGTCTGCCAGGAAGGCAAGGCGGCCGGAGTCACCCAATCACGGGCTGGGTCCGGCTGCGGGCGCGGAAGGAGGAAGGACAGACGCGAATCCAGCTCTATGTTTATTGTCACGGTTAATAACAGGAAAAGGTCGGAATGACTTTAATGACACGTATATTTCGGCCCGACGGTCACCTGCCTCTGCTTAATGTCCTCTGCTTCCCTTTACAAACACCAGGTCACTTTCGGAATTATTCAGACTGCTTCACGGAACTGAAAGTCACAGGCCATTATAAGCCAGTGTTGTGAACGAGCAAAAATCATTATACAAATCCACTCGTTTTTTAAATTTATGCCTCATTTTCACTGCCCAGTTATCTTCCATTTCGAATCTGGTCTTCACGTGCACAAGACCCTTTTGCATGTTACCAGAGAGTGACGCGATCGTCGTGTTTACATACAAGTGTGTCACGGTCACGCTAGTCACATTCAACTCATCACGTATGGATTCGTCTGACTCTTTTTCCATCGTGTTCTCTCGTCGCTGATTCTCATAATACACCGATAGAATACCAACTGCTCTGGTATTTCATCAATTTAAAATCGAAGAAGAAAAATCACCGAAACCTCCACCTCCCTGTAGAAAGTAGATGCAAGAGGCGAATAGATAATAATAAAACAAACTAAAAATGGAAACAAACAGACACACGGAGAATGAAAAGAGGTCAAAAGAAGAAGAAAAATCACCGAAACCTCCACCTCCCTGTAGAAAGTAGATGCAAGAGGCGAATAGATAATAATAAAACAAACTAAAATGGAAACAAACAGACACACGGAGAATGAAAAGAGGTCAAAAGGTCACACTGGAATCGTAATGAATCCAGAGAGCACAATGTAACTCACCGCTGAGAGACGAGATGCAATTGCAAAAGGCATTCGTGTTCGCTCACACACCTATACATCCGGGGAAACAAAGATACGCGGAGACCAAACAATAAGGTCGTAAATCTGGCCGACGTCTACCTTTCTCTCTTGCTTACGCTCCTCTCGTCTCCTTTTCTCTTTTTTTTTTCTACGGTTTCTCTCTGTCTCTGTCTGTCTGTCTGTCTCTCTGTCTTCTCTCTCTTCTCTCTCCTCTCTCTCTCTCCTCTCTCTCTCTCTCTCTCTCTTCTCTCTCATCTCTCTCTTCTCTCTCTTCTCTCTCTCTCTCTCTCTCCCTCTCCCATTCATTCTCCCTCTTTCTCTCCCTCTCCAATATAGTTAAATACACATTTTTTTCTTCTACATTAAAGTGAAAAGACTGCGGCGCATTATATGGGTGTCTCCTTGAGGTCCCAATGCCACGCCAGATCGGATGTTATGTGTGGGTACGAATGTGGGCGTGAAAGGCGACACTGTGGTTCCCGACGAAGGGGAGGTGGAAGCAGAGGAGGAGGTGGACGCAGGTAGGTGGAGGTGGAAGGACGGGGATGATGGAGGTGGAGGGAAGTGGACGGAGGGGTCGGAGTGGAGGGGGGTTGGATGGAAAGACGGGGCTGGATATGAGAGGAACGGGGCCCGAGGTGGAAGGACGGGGGTGGTGGAGGTGGACGGAGGCTGGAATCTGGTCGCAGAGGTGATGCTTCGGAAGGAGGTGCGACGGGCGACGGAGGTGAGAGCGCGGCGGGATGAGGAAGGCCGTCCAATGGCGGACAAATAACAGTACAAGACCACAGTCCAGCAGCTCTCCCACGCTGAGAGAGAAGGAAAGGAGAATGCCTGGCTGTGGGGGCGGGGTGGAGGTGGAGGGAAGGGGGTGAAGGGCGGAGGTGGAGGGAAGGGGGTGGAGGTGGAAGGGGTGGAGGTGGACGGAGGGGTGGAGGGGGGAGGACTTGGGAGGAGGAGATGGGCAGAGGGTTGGGGTGGAGGGGTGGAGATGGAGGGAC
>NW_020871046.1:212571-215071 GCF_003789085.1 Penaeus vannamei
ATTTAACAATACATAAGCCGGTTGGGGCCCGCACCAACCACTAAGAGACCGAAATCCCAGGAAACATATAGATACGGTTTTTTAAGGGTTTTTTTTCCTTAAGAACACTGAGGGTTTGGATGGGTTGTAAGATGAAAGTTGGAAGGTTTGGCTACGGAGGGGAGGGGTAAAAAAGGGAAGGTGAAGGGTTTTGGGTTATGGTAGGTTTGGGTTGGGTTAAGGGTTTAGGTTTTAGGTTAGGTTAGGTTAGCGCTTAGGTGTTCTAGGTCTTAGGTTTCCTAGGTTTTATGGTTAGGTTAGGTTACACAGGTTCGGTTTAGGCGTTTAGTTATGGTTAGTTAGGTTAGGTTTAGTTAGGTTGGGTTTGGTTTTGGGTTTGGGCTCTGGGTTGGGGTTTTGGGTTGGGTTGGGTTGGGTTGGGTTAGGTTAGGCTTTAGGGTTAGGTTATCGGTCTCACGCCGCTTAGGTTAGGCTTAGGTTAGTTACGAGCTCTAGCGTCTATACGGTTAGGCTTAGTGGCTTAGGGTCCGAGGATATGTTGTCGTTCTATGGTCACTGTCTATGTCATCGTTATGTTAATGCCTTCACCTTCTATGCTTTATGTTACGGTGACGGGTTATGTCTGGGCTACGGGTGAGGTCATGTTATGTTAATGTTAATCGTTTCTGCTGTACTGTTATGTTATAGTTAAGGTGAGGTTTATGGGTTTAGGAGGTGAGGATATGGTTAATGTATGTTACTTATGTTATGTAATGTGTATGTTATGTTATGTTTGTGGATGAGTGTATGTTTGGGTTAGGGTGAGGATAATGTTATGTTATGATGTTATGTTTAGGATGAGTTAACAAATGAAACGATCACCTAATTATCGAACAGAGGAAGTCGATGAGATTAATCTTCTAAATGATTCCCGGTCTGATTACTCTCTTATCTCTCTTGTCTCTTTAACCCTCTTCCTGCTCTTCCTCTTTCTCTCTCTCTCTCTTCTCTCTCTCTCTCTCTCTCTCTCTCCTCTCTCTCTCTCTCTCTCTCTCTCTCTCTCTCTCTCTCTCTCTCTCTCTCTCTCTCTCTCTCTCTCGCTCCTCGCTCTCTGCTCGCTCGCACCGCACACACCGCACACCACAACACACACACACAACACAACAAACACTTTTGCCAAACGCACAAAAGCTCTTCGTCTCTGCTTGCGTGAGAGTAAGCACACTGACGTCCAAGCAAACAGCAAACGTAACGCAAGTGCATCATCAGGCCCCATTAATTCTACCTGCGCTTGTATCATTATTTACGTGAGCAATTTGCATCTGTCTCTCTCTCTCTCTCTCTCTCTCTCCTCTCTCTCGCTCTCTCTCTCTCTCCTCTCTCTCTCTCTCTCTCTCTCTCTCTCTCTCTCTCTCTCTTCTCTCTCTCTCTCTCTCTCTCTCGCCAACCCCGGGAAGTCGTGTGGAAAGCAAGACATCTGGGAGAGCATAAGGAGGTGTTTCGCCAGTCCGGACATACATAACTTTCACTGGTGACGTCACACTGGCTATGCGCCAAGTCCTGCTGGATCTCCCTCCGGCATGTCTTCCTATGCCTATTGGGACGTTCCTGAAGGACCTTCCTCTTCGCGCAGCTGGGGGAAGCTGTAAGGCCTGTCCTGGTTCGAAAATCAATACCTTACCGTTAATGAGTGCCCACGGGGGATAAAGTACTTAAAACACCTTCCCTGTTTCATGCTTTGGAAGGTAAATTAACGACCGTCTTACGAAGAGAACTCACGTACTTAAATCAGCTCTGAAGATGCATCTTAGAGAGCATCTTAGCTCTCCCCCCCCCGTCTTACCTGAGCCGGAGGGGTGGGGGGGGGTAATCGCCAAGCCCAGGACGCTGAGACACTCGTTCTCACCTGCGGAAGAAAGGTGTGTAATTAAAACGACTGTTTTGCTCACGGAGATGTAACATTCTTGTGATAAATGTTGATTCTTTGGTAAACCATAATGGGAGTATAAACTAAACAGTTATAAGGTAAAGCCACAAACATTGTGCAGTCATATATTCAAACTTGATATATCATCCAAATAAATGTACATATAATATATCATATCTGCCTCCGCTGTCTCAACATACATGCATCTATAATTGATTAAAAAAACATATCTTTATGAACTGTATCACTGGCAATGATTGGTTTTTAAGGTTCCTTTTCAAACCACAAGTACAAATCATCAGATACGTTTCAGTTCAGTTCAGTTCTGTTCAGTTTCAGCTGCTTAAATAAAGTGATGCCTCGAGGTATTCTAACAATAGGCAGACCCGGGAGCTGCGACCACTTCATTGTAATGCTAATCCCTCTTGATGGTACAAACAAGAAGAAGAGTGTTGAGGAACAACCGTGTGTGTCTATATGTGTTATAAGGCATACACACATCCACACACACACACACACACACATATATACATATAAAACAAACACACACACACACACATACATATATATATAAACACACACACACACACACAT
>NW_020871046.1:220071-255071 GCF_003789085.1 Penaeus vannamei
TCCCCGTTTCCTCGTTGCGGTCACGATGTAAATGGCATTTGGTGGGGATACGAGAGTTTCTTCGCACTTAAGCTTGGGATGTAGGCTTTTGAGCATTTTGTTTTAGAGGTTATGGTAGTTGTGTTTTTTGTCAGTGTCCGACCGCAGTATGAACAGCAACGCACATACACGCATACATACACACGCATACACACACATACATAAACACACACACACCACACACAGACAAACAAACACACACACACACCATACACACACACATACATACACACACACACAGACAAACAAACACACACACACATACATAAACACACACACATACATAAACACACACACAGACAACAAACACACCCACACCCACACCCACCCACCCACCCACCACACACACACACACGCACACACACACACAAACACACACAAAACACACACACACACCCATCCATTATTGCAGTTTCACTCCGGCCAGTAATACCAAGGTCTTCATATAGCTTTTATGAATTAGAGACGTATTATCTCCTTCTCTTCCGTCTCTCGTCTTCTCCTACATAATCTCCCAAGATAAATGCGATTCTTTCATCTACTCAGAAAGATCTTGGCGCTTAATTAGTACCGTGACGTCATTGGAATAACCTACTGGAAGCATGACGTCACGAGGGGTTAAGTCGACCTCCGACCTCACGAGTATGAGACGTCATTGTCACGTGATTTTTGCGTCATCTGTTGTCGTGACGTCAGACGCAGCATCTCAACAGCTGTTTTTACTCCGCTGTAACAAAATCGATGTTTAATGCTTTGTGGATATAGATCTGACGAGGTAATGGCCACATGACGAAGAATATTCGCTCTTAAGCCTTGAAATATTGCTGTAATGGCGGTCTAAATATATACGTAAACACTCCAGAGATAAAACGAGAGGAAAGTGAGAATTCAAGGGAATCAAGAGACACCGAAACCGCAGCTTCGAATTACAAAAGACAGACTGTGCTTTTAACAGACAAAAAAAAAAAAAAAAAAAAAAAAAAATCCACGACTTGTATCTCTCCGGTAAAGTAAGAGATGTGTAGTCACTCTGCATGAATTATTGCTTTAAATTTCTGCTATTTCTCAAAAATCCGATGATTGATGCATATGTATGTTTTCTTATCTGAGTTTATTTGGACATATCTCAAGAGATTTATTGAACTGGACGATAATACTCATTTATTTACGATTTTTCCACGAGAACAAAAATGCGTCATGCAGTCATACTCAAGACCCCGAGAATGTGTCTCGTGTCCCTGTCATGCAGAACTCTCTAACGTGTGACTGTCAACATCCTTGCCAAAAAAAAAAAAAAAAAAAAAAAAAAAAAAAAAAAAAAAAAAAAAAAAAAAAAGCGGTAGAACGAGAACAAAAAAAAAAAAAAAAAAAAAAAAAAAAAAAAAAAAAAAAAAGACCATAATTCTTTTCTTTTCTCTCGCGGTAAAGGTTAACGGTCGATCAACATTGGGAAATGCGAGTGTATTTCCTCTCTCCTGGACACACTAATGAACTTTCAAGGAGTGGGCGGGGCGGGATTGGGACCGGTGAGCCTCGAGGGTGAAGGCCGAGGTTTCCTTCGGGATGAAATGTCATGCGAGGGATTTAGGAGGGTCGATCTGTCGGGGGCGGGGCGCTGGGTGGTATGTGCACGTATGTGGATATGCAATTATCTATATATATCTATCTGACTACACACACACACATCTCTCTTCTTTCTCTCTCTCTCTCTACCTATCTATCTATCTATCTATCTATCTATCTATCTATCTATCTATCTATCTATTATCTATATATATATTATATATATATAATATATATATATATGTATATATATATACATACATACATATATCTATATCTATTATTTATACATATATACATATATATATATATATATATATTATATATATATATATATTATATATATATATATATTATATAATAATACATATATATATATAATATATATTATATATATATTTATATATATATATATAATATAATATATACATACATATATATATATATATATATATATATATATATATATATATATATATATATATATATATATAGCATATATATACATATATATATATATATATATATATATATATATATATATATATATTATATATATATATATATATATGCACATACAAACATATAGAGAGAGAGTCGAGGGGCGCGGGGTCAGATTTCGGGCGGCGGGCGGTGCCATCCGTTTGTGAAAGTGCGGGCACGTGGGCGCGGGCGTGTAGGACGGAGTGACAGGGCGTGCAAGTGACTCACGCTTACTTTCGCACTGCAAGTCACACCCGCCAGTCACCCATGTCAACCATGTCACCCGCCTGAGTTCCTTTGTTAATTTCGAGTGTAAGCCTTTGTCCGGTGCGCTTTTATTTCATTATTTTATTTCATTATTTTATTTCATTATTTTTATTTCATTTTTATTTTCTTATTTCATTATTTTCATTTCATTATTTTTATTTCATTTTCATTTTTTTATTTCATTATTATTCATTATTTCATTATTTTTATTTCATTATTTTATTTCATTATTTATTCATTATTTTCATTATTTTATTTCATTATTTCATTATTATTTTCATTCATTAGTTTAGGCCATTTTTCATTATTTTCATTATTTTATTCATTATTTCATTATTTTATTTCATTAATTTATTCATTATTTTATTTCATTATTTCATTATTATTATTTCATTATTTCATTTCATTTTATTCATTATTTTCATTATTTTATTTCATTATTATTTTCATTCATTATTTTAGGCCGTTTTTATTTCATTATTCGAAAGATCTCGATTATTTTTTTCCCACTTCGTTCAAGGGAAATGTTTCATTAATATCAACATGACAAGATTCAAAATATCTTTTTTTTATAATCACTTGAAATAATGGACAAAATATATATATTTTTATAATCACTTGAAATAATGGAGTTTAGAAGAATCGCGGCTTATTAATGGTTCTCGTGACACGGTCTGGTATCTATGGCAAATTATACAATTAATATAATCAACTATTTTATTGATTTTTTATAAACACTCCAAAATATTACTCTATATTCCGAAAACTCTCTCTTTCGAATCCTCGTCCCTTTAAAAAAAAATCCATCTTCTATCATAAAAAAAAAAAAAAACATCTTCTATCTTTTATATATATATATATATATATATATATATATATATATATATATATATATATATAAATCCACCAAATTGACCTCCATAATAAATCACACCTCTAATTACCTGTGCACGCCTATCGCACACCAAAAAAAAAAAAAAATAAACACCTCAACCCACATCGAATTACTGCTCTATTATCAAAAGTATTACGGCGCCCATTTCTCCGCGCCCATCTCTCCCTCCGGCGCCACCTCTCCATCTCTTTCTCCGGCGCCCACCTCTCCGGCGCCCATCTCTCCCTCCGGCCCCACCTCTCCCTCCGGCGCCCATCTCTCCTCCGGCGCCCTCTCCCTCCGGCGCCCACCTCTCCCTCCGGCGCCCATTTCTCCGGCGCCCATGCGGCGCCCATCTCTCCCTCCGGCGCCCACCTCTCCGGCGCCCATTTCTCCGGCGCCCATCTCTCCGGCGCCCATCTCTCTCCGGCGCCACTCTCTTCATCCTCTCTCCGGCGCCCACCTCTCCTCCGGCGCCCATCTCTCCCGCGGCGCCCACCTCTCCGGCGCCCATATCATCTCTCCCTCCGGCGCCCACCTCTCCGGCGCCCATCTCTCCCTCCGCTACGCTCTATATATTGCTTAATCCGGGCGTATCTCATTCATACGGCTTCTTATTATGCCAGACCTTCTTGGGCGTTGGGAAGTGAGGGCTGTAATACTGGGCTGTGAGGTGGGAATTACGTCACGTCAGGCGAGACAAGTGGCCTGGGGGTAGGGGAGGGAGGGAGGAGGGAGGAGGAGGGAGTGGGTGGGAGGAGGGAAGGGTGAGGGAGGGAAGGAAGGAGTGGGTGGGAGGGAGGGAAGGAGGGGTGAGGGAGAGATGGAGGGAAGGAGAGGAGTGTGGATGGGGGATGTGGGAGGGAGGGAGGGAAGGAGGAGGATGGGAGGAGGGTGAGGGAGGATGGAAATGAGGGGTGAGGGAGGGAAGTGAGGGGGGAGAGGAGGTCAAAATTGAGGGAGGAAGGAAGATAGGGAGGGATAGGAGTGAGGTGGGATGGAGGATAGGAAAAAGGAAGGGAGAGAAAAAGACAGATGCGAATAGATGAAGGAAGAAAGAAGAAGGGAGAAGGGATGAGAAGAAACAGAGAAAGAAGGGAAGGGATGAGAAAGAAACAGAGAAAAAGGAAGATAAGGAAATTTAAGACGAATACCTAAAAGAAGGGAAGGAAGGAGACGCGTGACGAAGAGAAGAGAAAGAGAGGGGTGAGGATGGGAAGGAGGAGGAGGAGGAGGTGAGGGGAGGAGGGGGGGGAGAGAGGGTGTCATTAGCGTGACATAACGGCCCTCGAAGCCTCCGGTCTCCACTTGACAGTCCCGGCGCCTTAGTTTCTTTGCAAGAATCTTGAGGAGTTTCCAAGAAGCGAGGTTGCTGAAGGTGGCATCTTGGGACAGCTGTGCGGGCGGTGTGCTCCTTCCTGATATTTGAGACGGAATAACCTATGTCTCTTACAACTGCTTTATGACAGTTAATACGTGTGTAAATTTCTATTAATATTATCGTCGTCATTCATGTTATTTTAATTAATACGTGTGTAAATTTCTATCGATATCATCATTGTCATTCATGTTGTTTTCATTATTATCATTATCATTCACGTTATTTTCATTATTGATATTATTGTTATTACTATCAGCATTACTATCATCGTTACGAGAGAATAATCATATCATTAGTATTGGTATCAATATTAATATTAGCATTAATATTGTCATTTTCATCGTCATTATCATTATCATTAGCATTATTTTTGTTGTTATTATTATTGTTATTATCACTGTCATTATCATCTTTGTTATTATCATTATCATCAACATTATTATCATCTATTCCTACACATATTCCCAAAAAGCACCACTCCCCACCCACCCCCCAAAAAAAAGAAGAAGAAGAAGAAGAAGAAGAAGAAGAAGAGAAGTAGAAGGAGAGGAGAAGAAGGAGGAGAAAAGAAAAGAAGAATTGAAGAAGAAGAAGAAGCAGAAGAAGAAAAGAAGAAGGAGAAGGAGAACAAACAACAAGAAAAAGAGAAGAAGAAGAAAGAAGAAGAAAAGAAGAAGAGAAGAAGAAGAAAGGCTACTTCCTCGCCCATCCAGGCTTGACATTTCACACAAATCCTTATGTAGATCAAGGGGTTCCTCAGCGGCGCCTGAAACCGACCGCCAGTAGTCACAAGGCCGTGTCCAAGAGGGCGAGGGGGAAGGGGGGGAAGGGGGGGAAGGGGGGGAAGGGGGGGCAAGAAAACACTTCCTCTTGGACTGTGAACTTGACGTCCTCGCTCTAAGCACTTCCGGTACTTTTGGGCTCCTGGTTGTGGAGGGTATCAGCTTGCAACACTCCAGCGGTGACGTATGTTGGCGTGAGGTGAGAGAAAAGAAAATGAAGGGAAATCATAATAAAATATAATAAAAATATAATAAAGAAAATATAATAAAAATATAATATAATATAATATAATATAATAATAATATAATATAATAATAATATAAATATAATAATATAATAAATAATAATAATAATAATATAAATATAATAGAAATATATAATAAATATAAATATAATAATAATAATATAAATATAATAAAGAAAATATAATAAAGGAAAATCAAATCCAAGTTGAAGAGGTGTGTGAGGTTTGGGGCGACCAGGGCTATGCGGCGTCCGTGTGAATGCAAGGCAGAATGTTCCCTGAGCTGCAAGTTACGTGGAGATCGGGGTTAGTATAGCTCACGGGGGATTATGACCTTTCTGCTCCGTGTGTAGGCGGCGTCGTTCGAGAAAAAAACACGAGCTGCTTATCGCTTACCATTTACCTATAAACTCCGCCGTAAAAATACAACAGCGACAAAGTGGCATTTTGTCGCAACTAACACCTCCCCGTTATGCGCCGAAGTGTTGGCCAAGGTAGTAGAGCCCCTCGCCCTGTACCCGCCCGGCCTGGTCCCCCCCCCCCCTTCGCCCCTGCACCCGCCTGTTTCCCCCCCCTCGCCCTGCACCCGCCTCCCCCCCCCCTCCCTCTCTCCTCCTCCTCCGTATCTTATTCCTAACTGCCCTGCACCCGCCTCCTTCTCCTCGTTCTCCGTGCTTTAAACCTACTTGCCTCTGCGTCTTCCTGGTTCTTATCTTCTTCTTCTCCTCCTTCTCCTTCTTCTCTCCTCCCTTAACCTCCTGCCCTGTGCCTGCCTGGTACTCCTCCTCCTCCTCCTCCTCCGTACTTTAAACCTACCTGACCGCTACCGCCACGTGACCCGTCCTTACCGTTACCGCATTTCCGGAAGGTCATGATCCCGGGTCGTGGATCGCCTGAATAATACCGATTGGAACGACCTGCTGCGTGGGAATGACGGGGAAAGGCCGCTTTTTTTTATAGCCTCTTGTCGGGTTGACTAATTTTTCCTTAAAGTTCGGCTACCAACGACTGCCTCGCCAATCGATGGTATAAAGAACTAATTTACTCATCATATCCGACCTAATCGGAGATAAAACTATACACAAAACATCATAAAACATTAAGATTATCACCAATCTCACAATACTTCCTCTGGAGACTAAATCTCCCTCTTAGTCACTGCATAACTTCTCTCCTTCCTTCCTCTCCCTCTCCCCTCCTTTCTCCTGCTACTTATACCTCTTTCTTCCTATCTCTCAATCTCTTTCCTACTGCATTTATACCTCTTTCTTCCTATCTCTCATTCTTCCCATCTTCCCCTCTCTCTCTCCCTCTCTTCCTCCTTTTCTCCTGCTACTTATACCTCTTTCTCTCCCTCTCTTCCTCCTTTTCTCCTGCTACTTATACCTCTTTCTTCCTATCTCTCACTCTTCCCATCTTCCCCTCTTTCCCCTCTCTCTCTCCCGCTTTATAGAACTGCATAGAAAAAACCGAAACAGCACGTCATACGAAGGAATGTTGGTGTCGCATTCCGTGAAAATACCGTTTTGTTCCACGAGGAAGAAACCGTGTTGTTGCGACTGCCTACTCATGGCTGAAACAAACACTAGAGAACCTGTATCTTTTCTTTTTTTTACGCTCTCTCTCTTTTTTTCTATTATTTTTTTGGCTCATCAGGTTACGTGTGATAATCAGGTCACTGAGGCAATCAGGACGTGGCGTATCTTTTTTCTTTCTTTCTTCCTTATCTTTTTAATTCTTGTTTCTTGACTGTCTTTTTTGTTTCCGTCTCTTTGCTATTTTCTTTTGTCTTGCCTCTTCTCCTTTTCTTTATTTACCTTCCTTCTCTTCTTTCAGCTCTTGTCTTTTACGCTTCTCTTTTCTTCCCTCTTTCTTATTCCTCGTTCCTCATCACTCTTTTGTTTATATATCAATTTAATTATCTTTTATCTCCTCCCTTCTTCCATAGCCTATCAAATAAAAAACAAAAGAAACTAAAAAAAAAATCTTCGAACATCTCGGTGATTTTTTTCCTCCTCGGTGTGTGTGTTATGAGATAAAAAGTGATTTCTTAAATCATCAGCATCATTACGGGTAACGGCGAGAGAATAACGGCTTGTAAGTCAAAACAACAATAATAGCGCATCTCCAGCGAGCCACCAAGAATGCCTTCACGCCCTTCGCCTCTCTGTCTCTCTCTCTCTCTCTCTCTCTCTCTCCTATCTCTCTGCTCTCTTCTCTCTCTCTCTCTCTCTCTAACCCCTCCATCTCTCTCTCTCTCTCCTCTCCTTCTCTCTCTCTCTTCTGTCTCTCTGTCTTCTTTGTCCTCTCTGTTCTCTCCTCTCTCTCTAACTCTCCTCTCTCTCTCTCTAGCTCTCCTCTTTTCTCTCTCTAGCTCTCCTCTCTCTCTCTCTCTAGCTCTCCTCTCTCTCTATATATATCTGCTATCTCTCTCTCTCTCTCTCTATCTATCTCTCTCTCTCTCTATCTCTGCTCTCTCTCTAAGCTTCTCTCTCTCTCTCTCTCTCTCTCTCCTCTCTCTTTCTATCTCTGCTCTCTCTCTCTCTCTCTATCTCTGCTCTCTCTCTCTAGCTCTATCTCTGCTCTCTCTACTATCTCTGCTCTCTCTCTCCCTAACTCTCCTTCTCTCTCTCTAACTCTGATTCTCTCTCTCTCTCTCTTCTCTCTCTCTCTCTCCTTCTCTCTCTCTCTCTTCTATCTCTGCTCTCTCTCTCTCCTCTCTCTCTGTCTCTTCTCTCTCTCTCTCTCTCTCTCTCTCTCTCTCTCTCTCTCTCTTCTCTCTCTCTCTCTCCTCTCTCTCTCTCTCTCTCTCTCTAGCTCTCCTCTCTCTCTCTCTCTTCTCTCTCTCCTCTCTCCCTCTCCTCTCTCTCTCTCTCTCTCTCTCTCTCTGCTCCTCTCTCTCTCTCTCTCTCTCTCTCTCTCTCTCTCTCTCTCTCTCTCTCTCTCTCTCTCTCTCTCTCTCTCTCTCTCTCTAACTTACTTACTCTACTACCTCTCAACTGCTTGTGTTTACGTGCGCGCGCCCGTCTTAAACACAGGTCTGCAGCGCCATTACCTCACACTGCCTTCACGACGAGAAGATCCGAGCGTCTTCAGCACCTCCGTCACGAGTACTTTTACAACGCGTTGGTGACGGTGACGGTGACGCAAGACTCAAGGTGTTCTTGTCTCGCCCGTCTTCTTCCTCTATTACGACCCTCCCTCCCCCCCTTTCTCGCCGTGTTGTTGTTCGCCGTTCTCCCTCTGTTACGACCCTCACCCCCACCCCTCTTTCTCGCCACCTCCCTCTTTCCTCCCCTTTCCAGAAGCTGTTGATGGCTGTTACATCACGACGCCCGCCCGAACGCCCATTCTGCCGTCCGCCCGTTATTACACCCTGAAATTGGCTCGTTCGCTCGTCGACGGGTAATAATGATGAGATATAGGGTCTAATTAACCAACCCCTTCCTCTAATTTCTACTTTATCTTCTCCTTGTTTCGTGCGTTGTAAGTTTTAAGGCTCGAATTATTTAATTTAGTTGTCATTATTTACGAAGAGACTATTTATATTTTTTTCTACGCTTACGCACTTGTACAGGGATCACGAATATAAACACAAAATGGCGGGTAAGCATTGACTACGCTGAGTATCATCATTCTTATCAATTAGTTGTCTTGTCTGTTAGCGTATTAATTTGCGTTTATGTCATTATGCATGGGCTTAAATTGTGAAAGATCGCTGCAGCAAGGAAAGGGAAAGGAATGGAGAAATGAAGAAATGAGAGAGAATGAGAAGAGAGAGAGAGAGAGGAGAGAGAGAGAAAGAGAAAGAGAAAGACAAAAAGAAAGAGAGGAGAAGAGAGAGAGAGAGAGAAGAGAGAAGAGAGAAAGAGGAAAGAGAAAGAAGAAAGAGAAAGAGAGAGAGAGAGAGAGAGAGAGACGAAGAGAAGGTGAGAGAGATTTGAAAAATAAAAAATAAAACAATTTCCAAACTCGAGTCCTGGTACTCACGAATTCCATCTCCGACCAAGAAATATTTTAGCGGTCTCATTTACCCCTTCCGTCACACACTCAATAGATCTACAAATATTTCATGACGAAACAGCCATGAGAAAACTAAATTAATTGGATCTGATGAGGTTTTGTGACTAATATTAGCACAATACTTACGAGACATTCACACAATTTATATGTACATATATACTCGTGTTAAACCTCATCAGAGCAATTAATTCAGTTTTAATAATATATATATATATATATATATATATATATATATATATAATATGTATCATATATATGTATATATTATATGTATATATATATGTATATATATATATGTTATGTATATGTATATAATCAATGAAATTTATAGACACATATTTATATACATACATATATCAATACATACATAAACACACACACACACACACACACACACACACACACACACACACACACACACACACACACACACACACAAAGCTCTCAAGGCGAGCATGTACGTCTCACACTCCCCCGTATCCGTGACTCCCTGTCACGCACACGCGTTCACATGACTCCCCCGCCTTTGTGTCGTGTGTCCCCAATATCCTCTTGCTAATCTCAGCAGAAAAAAGTCGCTCTATAAGTAGGAATCCTGCTCGTCCCTGCTTCGATTCCTACTTTTTTCCCCCTGTTTATTTCAGTTCAATTCAATTCACTTTTCAAAAATTCTCCTCTTGTGAATGTCGGTAAATAACGGTCAATATCGCTTTCAAACAGACGAGACAAAAATCTGGGTTGCAAAACGGCTCCGTATTTAACTTTTTTTTTTAAAGATTTAAACACACTTCAGTTTCTAAATCTAACCTTTACGATTACATCTCCTTAGCGTCTGTTTTACTCAATTGGCGTTATCGTTTTTTCTCTCGTTTTACTGGGAAATACATAAAAAATATTTATTTTTAACCTTATACACACTTTTTATAATGCTAAATTTTACGTATACAACCTCTTTTTAACTTATATTACGTTTACTTTTTTCTCGTTTTACTGGGAATAAGGGAATAAAAAAAATACTTATTCACAAGTTATACACACCTTTATTTTTCTAATGTTTGACCTTCACGCATACAACTTTTTAACGTCCTTTATGAATACAAACTCTCTTTAACACCTATTACACACAGTCTCTCTTAAAATCGATTTATACATAAAACAACTTTTTAATTCCCTTTACACACAACCTCTCTTTAATTCCCCTTTACATAATTTACGTTTGTTTTTGTTGTTTTTTTCCCTCTCGTCTTACTGGTAAACACTCATATAAGACGCGCTTCGCTTGCCCTCGAAGTCATCAGTCGGGGGGAAGTAGGTCATTACGCGACGCTCCGAACATAAACAATAGGTTATTTATCTCACGCTGTAATTGGCCATCTGGTCCGCTTATGCAAGAGGTATATCGGCTCGGTACCGTATACTGATATGGGATTCCTTCGAAGTAGCAAACATATAAGTAGTTTTATTTTATTATCTCTACTGTTATTTTTTAGATGTTCATTGTAATTCTGTATGTATTGATGTGGGTGTTGTATTAGTCTATTGTGTTGTGTGTGCTGTGTGTAGATAGTGCTGTATTGTGATTCTTTAATTATATGAAGTATGCTATTGTACTGACTCCATCGCCCTCATGATTATACCATTTTTCGTATCACCATTCATGATCTTTCATATTTTTGTGATTTTTTTGTTCTATTTTAAATATCGTATGTGTTATATATCATTATATATATAATATACTATAATAGTATATGTAGTAAATGTAGTTGATAATGGGTCTCATAACTGTTATACTATTCTCATCTGACGATTACACCTCGCTTCACCACGGGACTCTAGTAGCTCTCTATTATTCAGATAGGTCATCTGCGCTAGAAGGCCAAGGAATACACTCTCGCTGTTTTCAACAATGTCACTTTCATTGTTTGGAAATATCAATATGAAATCTTTGATTAAAAACTTTGCCACATGATCCCCGGGATCAGACACACTTACAAAACTCACACGTTGATTTAGAGCCTAATCAATGAAAATTACCGTATAAACATTCACACCACCATAAAACCAGGGACCACCTGCATTTACCCACCCACGCGATCCTCCCACACTATTCTCACTCACTCACCCACATATCACACACACACACACTCACACCACCCACACGCACACTCACTCACACACACACACACACACTACACTCACACATCCTCACACACATTACCACACACTACCCCATCATCCACACAAACACACACATCTCCACCACACACACACACTCGCACACACACACACACATACCCTATCTCACCCATATACATCCTACTCACCTACATCACACCACCACTCACACTCCCATCTCACTCACACAACACACCACCATCCCCTCACTACCACACTACACCGCTACAACACACCACAACCACACACTCTACCTCCCACTACTACCCCCACACATCCATCACCTCACACACTCACCATCTACCCACATAACTCTAGGAACCCATCCCACCTCATCACTCCCTCCCTCTACCCTATCATCCCTTTCCCGTACATACTATTCGCTCTCAATGATAGACTTATTACCTCCTTTCTATTGGATATATAATATATTACGTTATCACCCTTTTCACCGTATACCTATTATGTATCTATCCTCATAGCCGTTATATTGTAACGTACGTATATATATATATGTGTGGTGGTGTGTGTGTGTGGTGTGTGTTGTGTGTGTGGTCGCGTCAATGTGATGTGTGGTGTGGATGTGGAATGTGGTGTCGTGTGTTTGTGTATGTGTGTGTGATGTGTGTGTGTGTATATCGTAAGTGATGATGCATATAGAAAAATTATATGTGTGTGCTCGATGTATGTAGGCATTATATACTAGGTCTATTATATTATTATATAGTAGATATAGTTTATACTTGAACGACCGTGTGTATTGTCTATAGTTATATAGTATAATAGTGTCAAGTTCTCTACTGTCATGGTCATGTGGAGTTTGCGCTTCACCGGCCCCCTCGGATCTCCGATATAGTAAGTGCAGAGAAGTTATATGAGTATAGTGCACACAACGCACACAACGATCACACAGACGACCACCACACAGACACTCACAGACACAGAGCAATAGATAATATATATATATTATATATATTGATATGATGATAGTTATAGAATGTAGGGGGGGGTGGGTGTGTGTGTGTGATGTGTGTGTGTGTGTGTGGTGTGTGTATGTGTGTGGTGTTGTGTGTGTGTGTGTGGTAGTGTGTGTGTGTGGGTGTGTGTGTGGTTGTTGTGTGTGTGTGTGATATGTGGTGTGTGTGTGAGAGAGGAGAGAGAGACGATTGTGTTGTGTGTCTGTGTGTGTTGTGTGTGTGGTGGATGTTGTGTGTGTGTGTTGTGATGTGTGTAGTGTGTGTGTTTGTGAGACGAGGATGTGTGTGTGTTGTCAGAAGTGAGACGTGTGTGTGTGTGGTGTGTGTGTGATTGTGTGGAGAGTGTGTATTGTGGAGTGAGAGTGTGTGTGTGTGGGTGTGTGTGGGTGTGTGTGTGTGTGGTGTGGTGTGTGCACGTTATGATGTATTTGTGTATATGTATATGTATGAGTTGTATATGGAGTATAGATGTATTAATATAGTAATATGAAGTATGGAGTAATGAAATGAAGAGTGATAGGAAAGAGAGATATGGGTATAAGGTATAGATTATATAGATAAGATAGATGAGAGAGTAGAGATATAGATAGAGTAATGGTGTAAGATGGATATAGGTGATGGATATATCTGGTGAGTGTAGAGAGAGAGAGATGAGAGGGATGATGTATGAATACATATTATTATAAATATATGTGGGATATGATGATAACAGGATAGAGATAGATGATATATATGTATTGTATGTATGATATGATGTAATATATGTTATATATATAGACAGATTTTATATACAGATCATACATACAGAGAGAGTTAAGATATAGTTAGATGAGAGAGATGAGAGATTGTGATATAGAGAGTGAATATATATATATTACATATAGATTTATAATGGATTCATATAGCCGTGACACACACCAGCACACATCACACACACACACACACACACACACAACACAACAACACACACAACACAACACAACACACACATATATATATTTTATATTATACATATATAGTATATATATATTATATGATAGTAATACACTCTATTATATATATTATATATACATATATATATAGGATATATATATATGATAGTAAATAATATATTATATAGTATACAATTATACTACATATAGCGATATAGACAGCTAGACAGGAAAGAGCCGTGATGATAAATTAGCATAGGATTAGTAATATTAGATATATATATATACTATATATTATAGTATAAGTATATATATACCTTATATTAGTTATGATATACTATATATATATATCTTGTATGTAATATAGTAACATGAGAGAGAAATATGTTTTTTTTTTTAGTAGAACAGATATACAGAGTAAGACATTACGCTATATACTATATATATATATTAGAGAAATAGATAGATATAGAAACGATAGAGAATAAGATATATATATATATATATCTAGTAATAATATATATAGAGTATGATATATATATATTTGGATGTGTGAGTGTGAGTGTGTGTGATGTACACGTATATAGATGCAGATTATAAATGGGGTGTGATGATGTGTGATGTGAGTGATGTGTGTGTGATAGGTAGTGTGTGATGATGAAGAGGACGAGAGATGGTGTGTAGGTGTATGTGTGTGTATATATGTATGTGTAGATACCAGAGGAGAGAACAGACAACAGGAGAAGTATACAGATACAGTACAGATCAGAGCAGTACAAGATTACAGACTAGCAGGTATGAGATAGAGATAATATATTATATAGATAGACCTATATTATATACCTAGGTGATAGATAGTAAGAGAATGAGTGTATGAGGAGAGAGAGAATGAGGAGAGAGAGAGATAGAGATGATATGGAGAGATAGATATAGGTAATGGATGGAGAGTAGTGAAGAGAGAATAGGAGGTTGATAGATAGTGAAGAGGAGAGAAGGTGAAAAAGTGTAATGAATATAATATATTATAAATAAAATGAGGCTAAGTTCCATCTCTCGAGCGACCTACACACATCACCAATCATAGACAGGCGCATATCACTAACGGACACGAGAATCAGACACAGACGAGCGCTTCGAGAGGGCGTGACTCCTCCAGGGACATTAAATATGGATTGGCGTTGCTCTCTCCAAGATTATGAGCCGGAGGCCCGCACCTTGACTTCTTGGCCGAAGGTTAAGGCTGGGCTCATTAGTAATAGGGAGGAGCTTCAGAAACACCCGTTCCTCTACACGTAAATATATGGATTAATCTCTCCTCTACGATTAATTCCTTTACACATCATGGACAATTTCTCATATACTAATGTGAATAAAAATATAGATGCATTACATACTCAAAATACAAAGAAAGAGAAAAAGGGGAGACAATAACTGAAATTCGTAGTTTCATACATTATAAATCTAATAGGATATTTAGTCATAATGAGGTAGTGTGTATTTACCTCATCAGGCCGCCCGTCTGTTACGTTGGAAAACAAAGAGGTGTTAATGCGACCACACGGGTAATATCAGTGAGTCTGTTAGTATGGTGCGATAATGCGCTGTCGCAATGGCGGTCTACATGTTTGGGCAACACTCTCCTATTAGATTACTCTCGTAGTGCAGTTGTCGTGATTCACTGTTTTGTGTCTAAATAAAATACTTCTGATGATGTAACTTATCACTGAATAATAAGTGAAAGTTAATAATAGTACATATCGTCATCACCACTCTCCCACGCTCACATACAATGCTCAATATAGGTAGTAATATTATATTAGCATTAGACACACACACACATGATATATATATATGGGTTAATATATATATATATATATATATATTAATTAATTATATATATATATATATATGTGTCATATATTATATATGTTATGTATTTATATTTATTCATATTATAATCAACTATGCACACACATTACACATATCTCACACATCATACTACTATCAACTATGCACCCACACACCAACATATAATAATATCATATGTAAGCACACACACACATAACTACTGATTATATATCTATAATGATATTAATATTTAATATAATATATATTAAGTATATATATATTATATTAATATTAATATATATATTCCATATATGTATATATATATATATTTATATATATATATAATATATCCATACTTATGTATATTTATATATTATTAGTATATATTATATATTATTAATCAATATATTATATATTATATTAATTTACTACATATATTTTATAATATACTATATTCAATCACATATAATTATATATATACATATAATTATATATATATATATATATATTATATATATTTATATATAGTTAGTATATATATATATATTATACTTATATTATAGTATTATATCACACTATCACACACACACACGCTACACATAACACACACACACACACAACATACACACACTTAACATCATCAACACACACAAGTAACTACACACACACACACACACACCCACACACACACAACTATCTACTCATATCACACACATCTAACACACACATATATATACTCCCTCTTCATGAGAATATTATTATATATATTATATATATATATAGTACACACGACACACACTCATAATCTACCATGCATACATACGCATACATAACACACATCCCAACAAACATACACTCACACCACACATATAGTATTTATATATATTACATATATATTATATATACTCTATATATATAACATATATAGTTATAGTACTCTCACTCTCTCATATATCATAATTGTCAACATAACTATATTTAGACTTCTATGCTAATCCAACCACATACGCACATCGACACACACACCCGCTTATATATATCTATATATACCTATATATATATATTATATTATATATATAGTATATTATATATATAGTATATATATTCCAATATATGTATATATATTACATATATATATATATTTATTACTCACTCTCTCTAAATAGTTATAATATATTAATTAATGTGCCATAATGTATATATTATACCCTATATCATATAGTGTATGTATATTTATATATTACACACCTTATATATATAGTATCCTATATTAGTCATTAATTATATTTATATATACATTATTATAATATTACTAGGTATGTAATGTATAAACAAATGATGTAAATATATTATAATACAATATGGTATGTATATGTATATATTATTTTGATGGTATATATTTATATTATATATATATATATATATTAATATACCATATATATAATATAATATATTAATATGTTAATACACATATATACTATATTATTATATAAATATATATGATAGTATCATATATATATATATATAAAAAGAGAAACCCACATATGCAACAAACTAAGATTTATTGATAGAATGTATAGATCAATCATCTATATTCGTCCTCTCGAATTCCATCATTCGGGTCTCAGGACCCGAAGATGGAATCGAGGACGATTCTCCGAATACTTGTTATGTTACCTACTTACTTTTCATACAATAAATCTAGTTTTGATTTAACATGTGTGCGAGTTTTCTCCAATACAACACGGTTATATAGTGTATTGTAGTTTTATTCATTGTCTAATTTCATATATATATTATATATATATATATGTTAATAATATTAATATATCATTAATATTAATATATTACTTAATATATACCACACACACACACACAATATATATTATATATATATATTATATATATGTATAGTATGTATATGAATATATATATATTATATATATATTTAATATATATATATTTTTTTTTTTTATGTAATTTTAATAATGTATACATTATATAATAATATATGATATATTCAACTACTAACATATGTATAATTATCACTGATATATATATATATATATATATTTATATTAATGTTCAATTGATATATATTAAATGTGAGTACATAACATGTGTTAGAATTAGTCTGATGTGGACTCTGCCTATCGATATTGTGTGTGTATTGTGGATATTACATCGTCTAGTTTAACGATGTGCCGTGAATACCTCGGTGTGTGTGTGGCATAGATAGTTGCAATACTGTGCCCCCCCCCCTCGCTCGCCCTCGCCGCGGCCCAATCCCTCGGTGTGTGTGCTCGCTCGCGTTGCTCAGTGTCGATAGTGTGGTGCTGCGATGAGGATTAGTCGATCGGGCCTGGCCGATGGACGCGCCTATCAGCCCCCGCGAGAGCCGTTGAACGCCTTTCGCCTCCTCTCGCTGCTTTTCTGCTTGTCGTGCGGTGTCTGTGTGTGTAGATTGTGTCGTGTTTTGCGTCGCGTACTGTGTTGTTTGTGGTGTGGTGTGATCGTGCTGTGGTGCGGTGTGTGATGTTGTCGAGTGTGATGTGCTCTAACGGCACCAGTCCTATTCGTCATTCAATTGCTTACTTATCTTCACTCCTTATAAATATAAAAAATATATATATATATATAGATATATATATTACTATATACTACACCTATAGTATATATATATATATATGTATCATATTTATTTACTATATTACATCATGTATATATCTATACATATATTACCCGGCAATGCACGCCCCCCCCCCCCCCCTGGCCCCAATCCCGCCGCCGTAGCGAAGACGTATAAACAGGATTAGTCGATCCGCTAGCGATATAAATATACATCAGCCGCCCGCAGGTGTTGTGTTTTGCCTGTGTGTGTCGTGTTTTTCCGTGTTCTTTTTTACGCCAATGTCTGGTGGTTGTAGCGTGGGCACCTGTTCTCCATCGCTGTCATCGCTCTTATTCGCCGTCTGCTCCACCGTGGTGGGGCTGTCCTGGGCGGCCCGCTTCCGTGAAACAAGTGAAGTGAGGTGGCGGTGACCACCGCGGAACCGTAATATGGGATTAATCTCGGTTATTTTCTCCTCCGTCCATTCGACGCCTCGGAGAAGAAGTGGCGAGGACCGAGTGTCCGGACGAGGCCGAATCGGCAGAGGTGGCGGAGCGTCGCGCGCCTTCCCTCGGCCTGCGACCAACCGCTCGTCACTCGTTTCTCATGGCGCGGCGGCGGCGGCGCCAGAATCACGCTCGGGCCGCCATCCATCTTCCCGGCGGAGGTCACGACTCCTCGCCTCGCTCCGAGGACGGTACCGTTGCGACGAGCTCCTGGCCAAAGAAATGTATATATTCTGCACTCGAATTCTCCCGCGAGGAGGAGAGGGGCGGGGGAGGGGTGAAGGGCGGCCCATACGCCTCGCTTGATCGCCCGAGTGACGTGCGCGATCGTGACAGAGGGGACCGTCGCCTCGGAGCCGCTTTGCTGTGGTGTCCAGCCCGCCCTCGGAGAGAGCCTGGGGCCGTGGCCATTACGGCGCGTCCCCCGGGGGAAAGAAACTACCATCCGCCCAAGGTGAAGCCCACTTTCCCTGCCGTTGCAATGGGGAGGCAGGCGGAAGGTCCACGCCTCGCTCCCTCGACCAGCGGGGGAATTTAGGCGGAAATATGAAGCAATGAGACCGCCACTTAAATTCAAACATCACGCAGAAAACCGAATACCTACACCTACAAAAATGTCCAACCTCGGGAGCAACTCCATCCACGCCCGCATTACGCCCCGGAGTCACTCAGGGCAAGACGCCTTTTTGTTAATGGCGTTACACTCTCCCCCTCGAGCCAAGCGGAGTGTGAAGGCTTGCAGGAAGTGTGGCCGGGATGCCTGGGCTTATCCGAGGCTTGACGGTGTGGGTGAACTATGCGCACGCTGAGAACCCTTCCACACCGGGGGATATTTTGCGAACTGAGTGAGGGGCTTGAACCGGGGTGGCGGTTCGAGCGGAGAAAAAGGGAGGCAAAGAACAGCATAGTTCTGGCCTTGAGTTAAACGGCGCGCTTCCTTCTTGCAGCCTTGGAGCTTTTTGTCTGAGGATTATGTCGTTGCCTTCAGGAAGCCTTCTGACTGAGGGCGGGCGAGCGGACGGACGCGGCGCCGCGCGCGCCTCGAGTGAACACTGGTAGAATTTCAGTAGGCTTTAGGGAGGATGCGTTTATACACATACATATATGTGAGTATACATAGATACACACCACACAATATATATAGATACATTACATACACACACACATATATAGATACATACATATACATATATATAGATACATACATACATATACATACACACACACATATATATATGTGTGTGTGTGTGTTGTAACGGATGTATGTATGCATTTTTGCATGTATGTATGTAAGCATGTAGTATGTATATATGCATGCATATACACTGCATGTACAGATGCGTGTGTGCGGTACTAACAGATCCGTGAAGTCGTGATCAGCCGCCATGCAGCGAAGGCGCCCCCGCCGGCCGTGCCTCCAACGAGTCCCGAGAGTCACCGTGCCATGTGGGCGAGTCCGAGCGATCGCCGCCGCTCTGATTCTCCTCGTCGCGGACCTGCTGCAGGAGACGCCGCGGGGCCCAGCAGGCGGCGCGACGCGACCCAACTGCCGGAGGACGGAGAAGCTTCTTCACGAGCGTAGAATAACGGCGAGGAGACGGAGCGACGGACGGAGAGCGAGTGACGGACGGGGACGTGTGACGGACGGGGACGTGTGACGGATGACGGACGGGGACGTGTGACGGACGGAGAGCGAGTGACGGACGGGGACGTGTGACGGACCGTGTGACGGACGGAGAGCGAGTGACGGACGGGGACGTGTGACGGACGGAGAGCGAGTGACGGACGGGGACGTGTGACGGAGAGGCGGGCAACAGGCGATGATGGGCGTCGTTGTGGCGGAACCCCAACCCAGATCACGCTTCAGCTATGCCTTTGGCTTCGTCTCCGCGTTCCTCCTGTCGCCGGTCTCCTTCGTCAGCAGTGAACCGATTCCGAGAAGACCGTCTGTCGTAGCCGTAGTGTGAAGTCATGCGATGTAGAGGTCTTAATAACAGTATACGGTGTGATGCGCTTTTCATTTCGCATTTTTTTTACGGGTTTTTTTAGAATGAATATTGGAGCGTGTGTATGTCTGCATATGTACACCTTTCCTTAAAGTTGGTGAAACTAAAATTTACATTCTAAAGGAACACTAAAATAACATTAGAAATAGGTTAAAATACTAAAATATTACCCTGAATTAGATGAAATAACAAAGAGCAACTTATATCGTGTGAAAACCACCCAAATACCATTTTACATTAGTTGAGACCATTAAGATAACAATCTCAAAACGTGAACAAGCCATTAGCATTTGAAATGAGGCGAAAACACCCAGAATATAAACGGGCGAAAGCGCTAAAAATAACACCTTCCTTACACCAAACTTATCGCTGAAAACACTTATCATAAAGTCCGTGAAGCGGTTTGATGAAGTGCAGAAGTCCAGAGCCGGATTTTTTTTATTCTTCCTCTGAAACGATCACGTAAACTCAATACTTGAACAAACGACTTTATTTACGATGCACGCACAGAAGTGATATTTTTTTTTCATCTATTCTTTTCTTCTTCTTCTTCTCTTCCTCATTCTCCTTCTTCTTCATCTTCTGCTTCTTCTTCATCTTTTACTACTACTTCTTTTCCTTCTTTCCCCGCCTCTTCTTCCTCATCATAATCTTATTCTTTTTCTTCATCATCTTCTTCTTCCTCCTCCTCTTATTCTCAGTGAGATCGACAGAAAAAAAGAAAAAGAAAAAAAAAAACAATATGTATCGCATCTCTTCCCGTTGTCTTGGTTAGACACACAGAAGGAACTCGATCTAGAGAGCCAATGACATGTGAAATCTTACTCTAGACACCATTGCCAGCTTGACCCGACCTGACCTCTCCTTTCTACTTGCTTCTGAAAGGAATACTGTTCTCGACTGATTAAAAAAAAATATCTTTTCGGATTGGTATATTCCTTTTATATAAACAGAGAAAAAGGTAGGTTTGTTGACTATACAGTAGCCTCCTTTTCTACAAGTACTAACACGGTCTCTCACGGATTTTCACAGCAATAAAATGGAAAAGAATGAGGTGACTTTTTTTGTTCTCTTACAAGTGGGTATACCGTTATGCAAATCTTTGAGCTGGTATGTTCGACAGCAAAGCCATCCGATGGAACAAAGTCAAAGGAGATATGCAATCTCCCGTTGTGACGATGATAAGGCAAAATCTCTCACGTGAATTCCCGGTGTCAGGAAAGGGTATCGACATGGAAATATACACATATATATATATATATATATCCGGGTTCGACAGAGGCGACGAAGTACGGTCGGTCGAGTACTAAGACAGGAAAAAAAAATTATTCCTACTGACAAACCTCCGAGAAATACAAAATTTAGATCCCTCCTGTTTTAGGCCAAAACCATCAACTGTTTTTTTTTTATATATATATATATTTCTCGCCATCCTAATTTGCGAATACAAACCTCCCTCACGTGTAGAAAATCACAAACAACTTCTTTTTTTTTCCCCTCGCTCAACAAGGACATCCGAAAACCACAAACAAAACCTCGTCATCGGATCCGAACGAGTGACGAGATCGCCGCCACCATCACCACCATCACCGCCACCCTCACCACCATCACCGCCACCATCACCGCCGCACACTCACTTTCTCCAGCGTGACGCGTCGCAGAGATCCGGTGGCTCGTGGCTGCCCCAAGGTTGTCCCGCCCACCGCCGCCCCTGCTTGCACGCCCTCGCGACCTCCCTCTCGTCAGAGTAGGCTTGGAAAGTCGGAAAGTCTTGACTATGCTCTTCTCTTATCTATTCTCTTTCTTATCTCCTCCATTCCATTCCAGTTTCCTCGTGTAGCTTAGTCTTCCCCCTTTTCCTTATTTTTTTTTTTCTTTGGTTTTCCTGTGTTTCCCTTTTTGTTATAGACATATTTTAAAGCTTCTTAAGTCTTATGTAGTTGTGTCATAGGGTCTATTTTGCTCCATTTCTTAAGGAATGTCCATATACTGCTTCTCACACGCATGCATTGCAACACTTTCATGTCCTTCAAGTTTTCTCTTCTCCCGCATATCCTCTATCTCTCTCTCTCTCTGTCCATTTATCTGCTTGTGTATCCATCTCTCTTGTTTATGTCTCTCTGGCTTTCTGTCTATAGCTTTGTCTCCCTGTCTCTATCTTTCTTGTTTCTCTCTCTCTCTCTCTCTCTCTCTCCTTCTCTCTTTCTCCCTCCCCCCCTCTCTCTCTCTCTAACTCTCCTCCTATCCTCCTCCTCTCCCTCCTTCTTCATCTTCCTCCTTCCTTCTCTCTCCTCCTCCCCCTTTCTTCTTTCTCTCTCTCTCTCTCTCTCTCTCTCTCTCTCTCTCTCTCTCTCTCTCTTCTCCTCTCTCTCTTCTCTCCTCAAACTCTCCTCATCCTATCCTCCTCCCTCTCCTCCCTCCCCCTTCTTCTTCCCCCCCTCCAACACACCCAAAACAAACAAACAAACAAAAGCCTCAAGCCACACGAGCCTTCCTTCCCTCTCACCTTTCCGTCACCTTTCCTCCTTGACTCCTTTCGTAGCCTATGGTTTCCCCGCTTGCTTCGCATTTGCTTCAGCGACGAAAACACACACATACATACACACAGACACACACACACATATATATACGTACATACAAATATATGTATGTATATGTACATAAATGTATATGTATATGTATATATATATATATATATATATATATTATATATATATATATATATATATATATATATATATATATATATATATATATTATATATATTATATTATATATATATATAGCGACACACACAGGAACAAAAAAAATAACGTGTACACAAATAAAAAATACACAGCACCTGCGTGTGTTGGTGATTTTAGGTGATTACGTCCAGTGTATGCAATTTTAATCATGCATCCCCGAGCTCCTTTGTGCGACCACCCGGCCCTCCCCACCCCACCCCCTCAGCGCCCCTCCATTATCATGACCTCCCCTTCTCCGCTTTTCTCCCTCCTTTCTTCGCCGCATTCGCTATTCCTTTCCCCTCAAAGCTCTTCATGATAATCCAGTTAATGGCTTGCTGATGGACAACTTAACTTTCCCAGCCCTCCTCTCCTCTCCCCCTCCTCCCCTCCCCCCCCCCTTTCTCCTGACGCAAGGACGCCCCCCCCCCCACTCTCATGTCTCGCTCTTTGTGTCGACCGGAGGAATTTCCTCTTGAAAAACCGTCCCCTTTCTTCTCTTGCTCTCCACCGCCGCCTCTTGATGTCCTTTGTCTCTCGCGGCCTCCTCGCTGGAAGGTTATCAAATGCTCTTTCGTTTCTACTTTCTCTTGAGGCTTTGTTTCTCGTCCCATGTTTATCGAGGGAATACGAGAAAAGGAGAGGAAATACGAGACCCAAAATATATACATAGGAGGAGAATATGAAGGAAAAGAAGATATTTCCTCTTCTTTTCTTTCATATTCTCCTCCTATGTATATATATTTTGGGTCTCGTATTTCTTCTCCTTTTCTCGCATTTCTTCTCCTTTTCTTGTATTTCCTCTCCTTTTCTTGTATTTTCTCTCCTTTTCTCGTATTTCCTCTCCTTTTCTCGTATTTCCTCTCCTTTTCTCGTATTTCCTCTCCTTTTCTCGTATTTCCTCTCCTTTTCTCGTATTTCCTCTCCTTTATTTCGTATTTCCTCTCTTTCTCGTATTTCGTATTTCCTCTCCTCGCGTATTTCTGTATTTCCCTCATACCTTTCTCCCAGCGAATCCTTTTCCTTAATCCATTCCCCATTTCGTGACTCATCCTAACGAAGGGGTCAGGATGTTTCTCCCGACACGTAACTGCTAAAAGTAACACAAGGTGAAGGTTCAGGCGCTCCCAGGTGCCCCGCTGAAGGTCGCTGGCATCCTAGTGAAAGTCCTCTCCGCGTGAATTCGGAACATGGAAGCGAAAGCGAAAGGGAAAGTAACATCATCCGT
Organism: Penaeus vannamei; assembly: GCF_003789085.1. Taxonomy (NCBI): domain Eukaryota; kingdom Metazoa; phylum Arthropoda; class Malacostraca; order Decapoda; family Penaeidae; genus Penaeus; species Penaeus vannamei. The sequence continues at coordinate 244,738 of NW_020871046.1, forward strand.
TTCTCTCGCGTGGGATCTCGTTGTCCCGGGGATGGACAATCCTCTCATCCTGAACCTGAGATGCCTTTGCTGTAGTCTAAGCAGAGGATATAATTTCCATTAGTTGATTCTGCTGCCTCGGCTGGTGGCGGGGAATATTCCGGGTGAAAGTTAGAAGACATGAAGGTTTGATCCGAGTCATGAAAAAGGTTGGAGGCAGTCACCGTGAAGAGACCTTGTGACATGGGAACTGAAAAATTTCCAAAGAAACGCCCAAAATGAAATGGAAATGTGGAGAGTCCCCGTCCAAGGATATTGCTCAAATCTCCCAACATGACAGGGAAGTGTACGTGACTCCATCCACGGATTATCGTCACGTTTAAGGAATTCTGCTTCGTGCTGTAATTCAATGCCAGAAAAAGGCATTTTCTCTCGGGTAAAGTCCGTCAGCTTACGTCATTCGCATTTAAGTCCGTCAAAAAGATTACCAATAATACCTGGTGCATTTCCAGTCTCCTGACATGACTTGAGAGGAGACAACAGGACTTGAGACCCAATTACCCCATCCATATAGACAAAGCCGTTGATGTAAGATGAGGAGTGAGGCTGGAGCTTCTCTTGATCAACCGCGGGCAGTGACTCATACCTTGTTTGGCGTGGCCGGGAGAAGTCAGGAGGCAGGGTATGGCCTCATTGGTCGAGTCTCAGTGTGAGGGAATAAGATCGCGTTTCGTTAACTTGATTTTTTTAATGTTTCCAGTATCGGTTCTTCAGATATGAGCAGTACTGTTGGAGGCATGGCAGAATACGTAAGTTTTCGTTAATGAGCGATCAGATGAGGACTATATACTAGATTGAATTCTGTAACTAAAACGAAATACAGAATTTAGAGAAATACCGACACAAATTTCACGACAGATCATTCCATCCGAATAAGAAATGACTCGAAAGAGGACCAGAGCCGAGCGGAAAACATCCGAAACACGAGTCTCAGCGTGACGAAACGTTCTGAAAGTCTCCGGGACGGTTAATAGACTCAGCGACAGACCGGAAGCGATAAGCTCAGCGCCGAGGCATAAACCGTTCCCAAAACAAACAGCAGACCTTGTAACAATTTCCTCCGCCCACGAGAGCCGTATTCCCTCCCGGCCTTTCTCTCCGTCGGGAAGAAGACATGTAAATGGCCGGACCGCCTTTCGCAACCCGCGGGGCGGCCATGCTTTGTCGTCCGCTCGCCGAGGGGCCGCAGCGCCGCCTCGCCGCCTGCGGACGCGACAGATGAGAGCGGGGAAGGGAAGGGTCGTGACTGGTGGATGAAGGATGATTGAGTAACAGCGGATGGTAAGTGGGTCGATTAAAATGATTCGATCCTTCGGGGAAAAGCGAGATGCGAAGGATGGCGGCGCGGGTTCCTTCCCTGCTCGCCGCCGCCGCCGCTCTCTCGATCTGAAGCCTGGCTTGAGGTCGATCTTGATTTTGCTGAATAAGGTTCGAGACTTCTCGTTCTTCGCCGGATTCTAGGAGGATAAGTCTCTCTTGAAACACACACACACACACACACACACACACACACACACACACACACACACACACACACACACACACACACACACACAGTTACAAGCAAAATGAATTGTATTTAGCCCTGTCATCTGCTCCCCATTGTCAGTCTACCTGGCCAGAGACTAAGCGGCGGCCCAGTCGACACAAAGCCTGCCCCGCCCTCCGCCCGTCCGTCTTGGTGAGATACCGCGTCCCTCAGGGCCAGGATCTGCCGAGGGCGGGCCAGAACCAGGGGCGTTGGGGATGAAAATAGGGATTCCAGAGGCTTATGCTTCAAGGATGACAATTACCGCGGGAGGGTTGTTAATGAAGGGTGTTGGCGAGGGCGTGCATTCACGGTGACTAATTCAGGGATAGATAAAGTCGACTGTTAATGCATGTCTGCTCCGTTTGCGCGCCTCCGTTAACAGGAATGTATACCCGCTTCTAATAGGCGTCTCTCCCGCGAGTGCATTCTCTCGCGCGCTCTGTGCATGACGCTACAGCACATATTGAATGCACACGTCAACTCGCATGCAGGCTGAGAGCACACAAGACGGTGTTTGATCAGCAGAGATACTCAGGGCTACCAACCCGCGCCGCCAAGGTCGCTGCCGCCGCGCCATCCCCCTCCAGCGCCGCCGCCATGGCTGCTCTCGCCTCGTCGCTCAACCTCAGACCTCCACCAATTATCAATTAATACCCCGAGCAAGGGGCTGAACGCAATTATTTTCTTATATTGCACGGAACTAATGGCAATTAATTCCCCGGACCGCCAGGTGTTGGCATCGCCGTCTCCCTCCAGGCCGCCCAACCCTCGTCCTGAAGAAGCGGGTTTTGAAAGTATGCCAACAGAGGGCGCTGGGCTCACATACCCACAGGGCATGGATGATTTACTGAATAATTATCCTGTCAGTGTTTTGGGGAGTTTGAATGTTGGGAAAGACCTCGGCTGCTGTCATTTGCTTAACTCTGTGATGATTATTTTCTCTCTCCTAAACGCTGACAATAAAACAAATCATACAATCTAGTTAATGATTTTGAAATTGCCTTCAAGCTGTAACACACACACCTTTCATTAAGGGCATAAGAAGTGTCTACTGCACTGTCATTAATATATAAAACATTTAATAGTCCACTAATTATTTATGAGAAAGATGGTAATGCAGATGCTGTGGTAATCGTGCTGTGATAACGATAGTAATTTAAGATATGATAAGAGCGATGAAACTGATGATAAAAGTGACGATAAGGAGAACATCATGGTCGCTATTATCATCATAAATATCGTAATATGTATTTTTTTCTGATTATAGTCAATGGTGTTATTACCTTTGATATTTTTTATTACGTTATATTACCACGGTCACTACCACCATTACCTGCAAAATCACAACGAGACATTGCAACAAGACTTCCAATATTCTAAAGGAAAGAAAAAAATAGAAACAAAAAGATAATTCCATTAAGACTAAAAAAAAAAAAAAAAAAAAAAAAAAAAAGGAGAAAGAAGAATAAGAAGAAGAAAAAGAAGAAAAAGAAAGATAATGAAGGGCTTAGAGAACAGCGGCGAGTCCCACTGGCAAACTATCCCTTGACAAAGGCTCCTCTCCTCCAAAGGCCCTTCGGGAGTCCCACTCAGGCACTCGAGGAAGAGGAATGGGCGGCGTCTGCTCTCGGGAGGGCAAACAGAGCTCCCTTCTGCGGGTTAAAGGGAATGACCTCCGTGGCTCCCTTTGTCTCCCTGGCGGTGTGTCTACGGCGAGTGTTGGCCTTCTCTTCTCTGGCTGTCTGTGTCTGTCTGTTTGCCCGCCTGGCTGTCTGTTTGTCTGCCTGCTTGCCTGCCTGACTGCCTCTGTCCGTCTTTGTCTCTCACTATCCTCTCTCACTCACTCACTCACTCTCTCTCTCTCTCTCTCTCTCTCTCTCTCTCTCTCTCTCTCTCTCTCTCTCTCTCTCTCTCTCTCTCTCTCTCTCTCTCTCTCTCTCTCTCTCTCTCTCTCTCTCTCTCTCTCTCTCTCTCTCTCTCTCTCTCTCTCTCTCTCTCTCTCTCTCTGCAGCTCTCCTCCCCCCCTTCTACTCTCCTTTCTCTCCGCATTTATTCTTTCTCCCTCTTTCTCTCCCTCTATTCCCTTCTACGCAAGATTATCCCTTCTGCGTGCGACCTCCGTTACGCGAGAGACAAGCTGTGATTACAAGAGACATTAATCATACACAGTGTTTGAGACGAGGACGAGAATAGTGACATAAAACACGTCAGGTGAATTATGACAACACTTTAAACCTGTCATTATTTCCTACGGTAATGTCTCTGCATTTTTATTCTTTCTGGTATTTCGCAATTATAATATCGCGCAGAAAATAATCGCATGACAAATGTATGCAATTAAGAGGAGTGTAATTACGTGACGTGGTTTGCGTAAAGTAAAGTTCTTTTTAAAAATTCACTCTTACACGAACGCTACTGACGTTTTTTTACACCTTGTGCTTTTCTTCATAAACTCGAAGGCAGAATGTGGAAAGAAAGCATGAACTGAGAATGAATATCTTCACAGAGCAAGAAATATAAATCAAACTTTTACCCCTTTTGCCAGTAGAAGAAATAATGTAAAAAAAAAAAAAAAAAAAAAAAAAAAGCAATAATAATAATAATAATAATAATAATAATAATAATATAAATAATAATAATATATATGCAATGCAAGAGATGTATTCAAAATGTTTCGATAATATTTTCAACAGAATTTTCCACCCCAGGCCTTCGGCAGTAGAATGCATAGCAGAGACAAAGGACACATAGCTTCTCGTTCCTTGGAGCGGCCGCGCCCTCGAGTACACGCCCATCTTGTTCTTTTGTATATCAAAAAATATATATATAAATCTCAAGGTTCTTTTTTGTGCATTTCAATTCGTTTTTTTGTGCATTTAGAAATGTTTTTCAGTGAGGTGTGAGGTTCTCTCGTGAGGTTCTCTAGTAACCCAGTGAGGTTCCTCTATAACCAGTGAGTTCAACCCAGTGAGGTTCTCTATAACCAGTGAGGTTCTCTAGTGAGGTTCTCTATAACCCAGTGAGGTTCTCTCCCAGTGAGGTTCTCTATAACCCAGTGAGGTTCTCTGTAACCCAGTGAGGTTCTCTATAACCCAGTGAGGTTCTATAACAGTGAGGTTCTCTACAACCCTCTAAACCCAGTGAGGTTCTCTATAACCCAGTGAGGTTGTCTATAACCCAGTGAGGTTCTCTACAACCCAGTGAGGTTCTCTACAACCCAGTGAGGTTCTCTATAACCCAGTGAGGTTTGTGAGGTTCTCTATAACCCAGTGATAACCCAGTGAGGTTCTCTATAACCCAGTGAGGTTCTCTATGTAACCCAGTGAGGTTCTCTATAACCCAGTGAGGTTCTCTTATAACCCAGTGAGGTTCTCTATAACCCAGTGAGGTTCTCTCCCTCTAGTGAGGTTCTCTATAACCCAGTGAGGTTTCTATAACCCAGTGAGGTTCTCTATAACCCAGTGAGGTTCTCTATAACCCAGTGAGGTTCTCTATAACCCAGTGAGGTTCTCTATAAACCCAGTGAGGTTCTCTATAACCCAGTGAGGTTGGTGTGAGGTTCTCTACAACCCAGTGAGGTCTCTATAACCCAGTGAGGTTCTCTATAACCAGTGAGGTTCTCTAAACCCAGTGAGGTTCTCTCCCAGTGAGGTTCTCTATAACCCAGTGAGGTTCCCTCCCAGTGAGGTAGTGAGGTTCTCTAACCCAGTGAGGTTGTTTCTCTACCCAGTGAGGTTCTCTATAACCAGTGAGGTTCTCTATAACCCAGTGAGGTTCAGTGAGGTGAGGTTCTCTATAACCCAGTGAGGTTCCCTATAACCCAGTGAGGTTCGCTATAACCCGTGGCTCTTAAATCAGGTCGGCCCACTTACCATGAATCCGTAATCGTGTGAATGCATATATTTTAGGCGTATGTGCGCTTAGGCCTAGGCGCATACTTCCATGAAGGCTTTGATGCTTATGCTTCCGTGAATATCACATTAAATATTCACTACATTTGGGCGTTACGGAGATAATTATATATACGCTGATATCGTAATTTTGTTTCATATAAGATTCTGTTGTTTTTTTCGTAAATCTGAATTTTATATTCTCTTTTTTAAACAATTAGTCATAAAATGTATTGATTTCTGTATCACTTGACTGTTTTGTCTTCTCCCGCGCACACAATTGGTCGTAAAATGTAATGTCAATCTTCAAAGGAAAAGAAGAACCAGTGACTGTATTGTCTATCGAGTCGCCTACAGTTATATATTGAACCTTGACTGTTTTTTTTTCCATTTTATGTTTTTTTTTTTCCGTTTTATGCTTCTTCCCTTTTTTTTGCGACGATTTCCTTCCGGAACAATAAAGTCATCACGAACTCTTAAGTCATTTGCAGCATTTTCGTTACAGCTTCGTCACGCCCATGGAAGCAGTACGTCACGGATTTTGCGCTGTGCATGTCTTTGTTTTCGCTAATCGTGCTTCCGATTAATGACTATTAATCAGAGCGCCGCTTGGCATTGTCGTAGCGATAATAACGGCACCGAGATTGCGCGCAATTTGCAAGGCGAGCGGCGGGGCGGCGGCGGGGTGTCAATATCGCCGTCGCTATTCAACAGGCAGAGAAAAAAAAAGCCCAGAGCGCTCGAAAAAAAAAAAAGAAAAAAAAAAAAAAAAAAACAGAGCGCTCAAAAAAAAAAAAAAAAAGAAAAAAAAAAAAAACAGAGCGCTCGAAAAAAAAAAGCGCTTCGAAAAAAAAAGAAAAAAAAAAAAAAAAAAGCGCTCGAAAAACAAAAAAAAACAGAGCGCTCGACATGGAAACAATGCAGCGCTTTTCCGCGTTGGAGGCCCCGCGCCGCGTTTCCGTGAGACGAAACACATGCGGGTCACAGTGTCAGGCCACAGGGCGGGCCGGGACTCGCTCTGACCCGCGCGAGACCCGGTACGGTACCTCGAACCGCCCCGGGCTGACGCGACCCCTCAGCCGCCCCCCCCCCCCCCCCGATTCAGGGTAGGGCTGGCGGGGCTGGCAGAAGACTCGGGCTTTTAGGGCTAAACGCCTGGTCTCGTCTCCATTTCGGATAAGTTACGAATGGCAAGTTTTTTTGTTTTCTCGTTCACTCTAAGGGTTAATACTCGGTTTTCGTCTCCATTCTAAGTTAGGAATGGCAAGTCGAAGAGGAGTTCAAGAAGAGATTCCTAGTCTGTCTACGTCTCAAGTGTACGCGAGCACGACTTCGAGACGCGGCGAGAATAAAAAAAACCATTTCGGCGGCTGCATGCGCGGCTCCTGGGAGAAAATCCACCACATAACCAAGCCACCTGGACAGAGACGAGCCGCGGTTGCCACGAGCTCCTCCCGCACCTGCCACTAGGATGCGGCCTCCTCTCCTCAAGCCTTGTCCTTGAGGAACCTGAAGATTGTCCAAGTCTGTGTTCATCTCTAAGTTCTCGGGTATTTGTTCAGGTTCAAAGGTTTTGTGTGTGGGGAGAGGGAGGGGGGCGAGGGGGGGGAGGGAGGGGAGAGGGGAAACTGGACATCACGAAGGATAACTAAAGTATTGTGTGTGTTTGGGGGATGGGCGAGTGTGATGTGTTTTGATGTGTTAGATGCACGCGCGCTGAGTCATGGCCTGGGAATCAAGACGGTGTATTTGCGTAGAGCCGTCTTCGTGTTTGTGTGAAGAATGACGTGTCTTTATTATCTCATTTTCTTCTCTCTCTTCCTTTCTTTCTCTTCTTCTCTCTCTCTCTAATTCTCCTTCTCTCTCACTAACTCTCCTTCTGTCTCTTATTTCTCTCTCTCTCTCTCTTCTCTCTTCCCATGACCGCACGTATGTGTGTGTGTATTGCCCCCTCTTTCTTAACCTTTGTCGCTTTTCCATTATCTCTCTTCGGCTTCCATCTTCTTCCATTGATTATCATCTTCCAGAATAAAGACACGACAAAACTTCAGAAAAAATAATTCCAAAGAACATCTAGAATCCCTGATATCGCAACCTCTCCACATCTTGTTTGCATAGCTCCTAATGCGCTGTCATGTCAGATGCAGAATATTTTCCCACGCGTGGCATTTTTCGTGTGTGTGTCACGTCACATTCGGCAATAGGACCAAATGACATGGGTTCGTGATTGGCTCATTCATGGGAACTGGACGTCAGGCTGGAAATATTTATGGCTTAATGGCAGTGGGATGTTTGTGATACTGTCGTTGGCATTAGTTGATGTGAAATATGTCAAATGCCGTGTTTGTGGTTTCAAATGTGAGGAGGGAGGAGAGAGAGAGGGAGAGAGGGAGAAAGAGAGGGGAGGGGATAGTAGGTAGATAGATAGATAGATAGAGAGATTGAGAGAGAGAGAGAGAGAGAGAGAGAGAGAGAGAGAGAGAGAGAGAGAGAAGAGAGAGAGAGAGAGAGAGAGAGAGAGAGAGAGAGAGAAAGAAAGAAGAAAGAAAGAGAAAGAGAGAGAGAGAGAGAGTGAGAGAGACAGAGAGAGAGAGAGAGAGAGAGAGGAAGTGGAAGAATTCGAAGGAAGACTGAGATTCAGACGAGATAGACAGAAGGAATGGCAGGCAGAGGAAGCGACCGACCGAGAGGGGGAGATCCCGGGCCCCCGACGGGAGCCGCCGCCGCGAGGGCTTCGGCTGACCATCGGAAACGAGCCACGCGCGATCGACACCTGAAATATCATTACAAAGACCTTACGACCTTTTTCTCGTTGCGGTGGACCTTCCCGCCCCTTCGCTGCTCCTGCCTAAGGTCCCTCCCGCACCTCGCCTTGACCCTGAGCCCCTGAGTAACCCTGTGGCGTCTTCGTAATCATCGTGACGTCATCGAGCATGTTTGGCAAGCGGTCAAGAACCATTTCGAGGGACAAACACCTACCTTGCCCTTGACAGACGCCCTTAGTCGAGGCCTTATCGCCTGCTCGATCTCAGGGATTTCGAGCAAGAAGTTCCCTTCAAGATAGGACACCCGACCGCGAGACCCGAGAGATCCCAATCGCTGTTTAACCCTGACTGGCGAGGAGGCGGTCATGAACGAAGGGCCTCGGCGGGTCGTGACGTCGTGCCTTCCTATTCTTCTAAGAATTAATTTAGCTCTTCATTACCCTCCCTTTTCGTAGCCGTTCTGCTCGTCTTCACACAATACCCGAACTATGTATCCCTCGACCGTACCCCAACTACCCGATCCCCCTGTCCAGACCTCTCACAATAACAGGAGACACAAGCCATAAAGATTAAATAGAGATAATCGCGGATAATCCCCCCTTCTCTCCCCCCCCCCACTCCCCCGCGTAGACGAAAACAACGGAAGACCGAATCAAGTTACCACTCCATTGGCCTCCAACCCCCTCCCCCCCCCCCCCCCACTGCCGTATACACCGGCCAAGTAACCCCCATTCAAAGACCCAATTAGGGGCGCCAGGAAGGAGATGGGGAGTCAGCCTTTCGTGAAATGAGATCCTCGCCGCTACGCCCGCTGAGCCAATCCCCTCCTCCCCCACCCCACCCCCCCACCCCTCTCCCTCGGCTCCTCGCTCCTCGAAAGGCTTAATTCACAGCTCGCTTCAGCCCGAAATGCCTCTGGCCGGGACGGTCCTCTGCGCGCATAATTTCTCTTCGGATGGGAGAGGAAGCGGGGAGAGGGCGAGAGAGAAGACAGTTAACATAACAAACGCTCTTTTTTTCTCGCTCTTCTCTATAACTGTGCTAGAGAGAGAGAGAGAGAGAGAGAGAGAGAGAGAGAGAGAGAGCAGAGAGAAGAGAGAGAGAGAGAGAGAGAGAGAGAGGAGAGAGAGAGAGAGAAGAGAGAGAGAGCACACACACACACACACACCACCACACATACACACACACACACACACACACACACACACACACACACACACCGCATCACATACCACACACACACACACACACAAATACCTATATATACAGAGAAAAAATAGACAATAAAAAATAAAATTCTAAAAAATCTAAACAGACGAACAAGAGAAGAGATCTGAGAAGACCCTCTGCCTTTCCACGCCTTTGTCTCCCTCTCTTGCTCTCAATTCAGGCAAGTGACTCCTGATTAGCGGTAGCGTATGTGTGTCTGTTAGGTGGCGTAGCTTCGTCGCCAGCAAGAGGGCAACCGTTAAGCTCCGGCGGGTATGGAAGGGAATCCAAATTTGGAAAGAGCGACGTGGCGGCGGTGCAGAGAGCCCGTCTCGCGACCACCTGTTCGGGTGTGGTTGTTCCTTGTTGTGGTGGTTGAGGGATAAGGGGATGGAGAAAGGGAAGGTGCGAGAAGGAGATAGAAGAAGGGAGAAAGGAGATGGGAGAAGGATTAGAAGAAGGGGGGCGGGAGAGAGGGGGAAGGAAGGGAGATAGAAGAAGGGGGGGAGGAAAAATAGAAGGAGAAGGGAGATAGAAAAGGGGGATGGAGAAAGGGATAGAAAGAAGGGAGGAGAAAGGGGAAAGAAGAAGGGGAGGGAGAAAAAGGGGAAGATTTGGAAAGGGAAGGGAGGAAAGAGAAATAGAAGAATGGAGATAGAAAGGGAGAGAAAGGAGAAGGATGAAGGGGTTAGGGATAGAGAAGGGAGATGAGAGAGGGAAAGAGAGGGGGGAGGAAGAAAGAGGGGAAGAGGAGAAGGGAAGAAGAAGAGAGGAGAAGGGAGAGATGAAGAAGGGAGTTAGAAGAAGGGGGATTGGAGAAGGGAGTTAGAAGAAGGGGATAGGAGGGAGCTAGAAGAAGGCGATTGGAAGAAGGGGAAGATAGAAGGGAGATGGAGGGGC
>NW_020871046.1:260071-265071 GCF_003789085.1 Penaeus vannamei
AGAATGATGGGAAGGACGAAAAAAGGAGGTAATGGGGGAGAATGAGATGGAGAAGAGAGGAGAATGATTGGGAAGGACGAAAAAAGGAGGTAATGGGGGGAGAATAGAAGAGAGAGAAGAGAGGAGAATGATGGGAAGGAGGAAAAAAAAGGAGGTAATGGGGGGAGAATAAGAAGAGAGAGAGAGAGGAGAATGATGGGAAGGACGAAAAAGGAGGTAATGGGCGGAGAATAAGAAGAGAGAGAAGAGAGGAGAATGATGGGAAGGACGAAAAAAGGAGGTAATGGGGAAAGAATGAGAAGAGAGAGAATGAAGAAGAAGAATGATGGAAGGACGAAAAAAGGAGTAATAGGGGGAGAATGAGAAAGAGAGAGAAGAGAGGAGAATGATGGGAAGGATGAAAGACAGAGGTAATGGGGGAAGAATGAGAAGAGAGAGAAGAGAGGAGAATGATGGGAAGGAGGAAAAAAGGAGGTAATGGGGGGAGAATGAGAAGAGAGAGAAGAGAGGAGAATGATGGGAAGGACGAAAAAAGGAGGTAATGGGGGGAGAATGAGAAGAGAGAAAAGGGAGAAAGTAGAAATGATGGGAAGGAGGAATTACGGAAGTAAGCGGGAAGAATGAGAAGAGAGAAAAGAGAGGAGAAGAATCACGGGAGGGAGGAATAACGGAGTTAGTGAGGAAAAATAAAAAAAGAGAGAAGACAAAAAGTGAATGATGGGAAGGAGGAAATAAAATCAAAGTAAGACTTGAAAAATATAGAAATGGATGGTGCAGTTTTTGCGTTTTTTGTTTTTCTCTTTTTCCATTTTGTTCTTTAGCTTGTATTTCTTATTATCTTTTGCTGTCATCTGAGTGACATTGGCTGAGAAGATGAGATAGATAGATAGATATAGATAGATAGATAGATAGATAGATAGATAGATAGAGAGAGAGAGAGAGAGAGAGAGAGAGAGAGAGAGAGAGAGAGAGAGAAGAGAGAGAGAGAGAGAGAGAGAGAGAGAGAGAGAGAGAGAGGAGAGAGAGAGAGAGAGAGAGAGAGAGAGAGAGAGAGAGAGAGAGAGCAGACAAAAATAAAAAAAATAAATAAAGTAAGAAAGAAGGGAAGAAGATTAAAATAAGAACAAGAAAGAAAAAAAATCAAAGAAAGAAAAGAAATAGAAAAAACAAAGAAAGAAAAGAAATAGAAAAAAACAAAGAAATAAAAAAGAAATAGAAAAAAAACAGAGAAAAAAAAATGAAAAATCAGAATTCTCCCCTCCCCTCACTCGATGAAATAATAATAATAATAATATAATAATAAAAAGACATCACGAAATGACACGAATCCAAGCCATGGAAAAAAAATCAGACACCCGCCATGAAGTAGCGATCAGAATTCTCCCCCCTCACCCGATGAAAAAAAAAAACAAAACAAAACAAAACAAAAAAAAACGAAATGACACGAAATCCAAGCCATCAAAAAAAAAAAAAAAAAAAAAAAAAAATCAGACACCACCAAAAGACGCCATGAAGTAGCTATCAGAATTCTCCCCTCCCCTCACCCGATGAAAAAAACAAAACAAAAAAAAAAAAAAAAACGAAATGACACGAAATCCAAGCCATCAAAAAAAAAAAAAAAAAAAAAAAAAAAAAAAAAAAAAAAAAAAACAGAATCAGACACCACCAAAAGGCGCCATGAAGTAGCGATCGCGAGGCCGAGGAAGCCCCGTTAGGCGCTCCAGATCCATGCACAGAGAAAGTCATGCACAAGCAGAGGTCAGAGGAGGATAGAGGAGGAAGCCAAACCGTAAAATAAGCGAGCAAGACCAACAAACAAAGTGCATGGGAGTAAACATGATAACAAAGGGGAGGAATTATCGGGAGCGAAGAGGAGGAAGCGGAATTTCAAGAGAGTGTGACGGAAGGAGGCGAAGGGAGGAAGAAAACAAAGGAAGGGGAAACACAAGCAAGCGTTTAAGATCATGCAGACAAAGGAGAGAACATCTCAAGTTGTCTTGGAAGAAATATTGCTTCAAAGAAAATTAAAGGCAAAAATATGGCTATAACATTAAGAGTGATCATATATATATATATATATATATATATATATATATATTATATATATATATATATATATTATATATATATATATATATATATATATATATATATACATATATATATATAATATATTTATATAATATATATATATATATATTATATATATATAATATATATATATATATATATATATATATATATATTATATATATGTGTGTGTGTGTGTGTGTGTGTGTGTGTGTGTGTGTGTGTGTTGATGTGTGTGTGTGTGTATGTATGTATTCATGTACATATATCTATCTGTATATAAAATGGATTATAGACATGAGAATAATATTAATGATATAGTTACTCTATTGGCCATTTTCTAATGATATCATCGAAAAATGAATATACAAAGCCTTTTGAGGGATTCAAGCAAAGTATGTCAAAGACAACCAGAAAAAAACGTAATATTAATTTCAACAGACCAACACCTACAAAACAGGACCAGGCGCCATACCAGTATATACAGCGGTAAATGAACGTCCAATACAAGCTCTCTTCTCCTCTCTTCTCTTCTCTCTCTCTCTCTCTTCTGTCTCTGTCTCTCTCTCTTTCTCTTTCTCTTTTCTCTCTCTCTCTCTCTCTTTTTTCTTTCTCTCTCGCTCGCTCTCTCTCTCTCTCTCTCTCTTTCTTTCTCTCCTACCATACACACACACACACACACACACACACACACACACACACACACACACACACATACACACACACACAACACACACACAACCCTCGTAAGGAACCCAGGAACCCACATACACCAACCAGTACACCCAGAACACACACGCGGAGAGGAACCCACGCCCGAGGTACAACAAAGGTCGGTGGGTGACCTCGGGGAAAGAGCTACGCCCACACGAGACACTCGGCGGTCTACGGCAGGATATGGAGGGGCGGGAGGAGTAGGAGGAGCAGAAGGATCTCCGAAGGACAAGGGACTTTCTCCTTCGGGAAATATATCTTATTTTATACTTTGTGAGGATTCTAGGAACGTATGAAGGATGCCCGAGAGACTGAGAAAGGAAGATAAGGAAATGAGAATGGAGGGAGAGAGAGGGGTGACAGGGGCGGACCCTCGATTTTTTTGGAAAGGGGGGAGGGGGGAGGGGAGGACGCACCAGCGGAGGTCAAATCCCCAGTCACAATTGCCGGTGTTTTCCAGGATACACAGCTGTTTCGTTCAAAAGCTTCGGCTAAAGAAAATGCCCCGGGTGCACCCCCACCCCCCCCCTGGATCCGCGCTTGGCTGAGATAAGGACAGAGAGTGGGAGAGGAAGAATGAAGGGAGGAGGGTAGGCGGTAAGAAAGAGGTAGGGAGAAAGGGTAATATTATATATATATTATATATATATATATATATATATATATATTTATATATTATATATTTGAGAGAGAGGCAGGTAGAGGGAGGGAGGGAAATAATATGAGAATTAGAAACAGAGGGGTAGACAGAGAAACAAATGGAAAAAAGAGATAAAACAGAAGAGAAGAGAAAAACGTATATGAACATCAAACATAGAAGAAAAAAGAGGGAATAAAAAAAAGGAAATAAATAAAAGCCATAACGAAAAGGGGGAAAAGGGCGCTGGAACATTCAATAGATCTTCAAGGTAAACAAATTGAACCTTAAAAGGAAAAGCCAAAAATACAGCGTGACGTCACATCCTGAGTCAAATTATCGTGGCTTGTTATGAGGGTATTAAGGGACAAAGGATATTGCCAAAACGTAATATGTTAATATATATATAATTATATATATATATATATAATATATATATATAATATTATATATATATATTATATTTATTTATTTACTAATCTATATCAAAAGCATGTTATATAAATGTATATGTAAATGTATATATATTAATACATATTTTTTTTCTTTTTTTTTCTTTCTTTCTTTCTTTCTTCATTTCATTCTTTTTCCCTAATTGTCTAATCATATATCCTTCCGTCTGTTATCTTTTGGATAAAAGCATATATTCTGATTCGCAACGGATGAAATGTGTCTGATTTTATATATTTTGAATACCTTATTACATTCTGTTCTAGTATATGAGGTATAAGATAAGATTTATTTGTAAATGGAATATCATATTACGAATCTTTATGCCTTTTGAATACGTTATTACATTCTGTGCTAGTATATGAGGTATATGATAAGATTTATTTGTAAATGAAATTACGGATCTTAAAAAAAAGTAAGCACTTTTTGATCGCAGGCGAGCTACAAGGGTAAGAGTATTCCTGTAACGGACGAACACCCACGGCAGGACCAGCACTGAACACGGGGCTGTCCTGGAGCCGCCCGTGGTGGTTGGATGTTGCAAAAAACGTGACCTTTTTATGGAGGAGGAAGTGGAGACCTTTTAGGAGGGTACAGCGAAACGGGCGGGGGCTTCGCTACTGTTCTAAAGTGAAATGAGAACGAGATGGGCGCCACGGAGGCCTCAACGGGCGTGGGTGATGGCCGAAGGGGCGGCGGGTTTACATTCACCCTCGGGAGTGTGGGCGGAGGCTGACCTTCCCCGCCCGTGACGTCAGCCAGGAACCCCGGACATGTGGCTCCCTTGTCGCCTGCCATTTGGAACTAATTGAGGTTTCTCGTAATGGGATTAATGCTCTCGCCGTCATAGTGTCTCGCCGCCCACCCCAAGGGCGGCGGGATCTCGCGGGCATCGGGCAAGCACTTGGGAATCGAGTTGCAACACGGCGCGGCGGTGACATCATTATGCGGAACAGGGTATTCGATCATGCTGCCCCGTTTAGGATGCCCCGAACACGTCTCATGCCCCACACCATAGACTGACACTACGGGCATCAATTATTCCTAGAATCAAGGCATAACCTGATGACAATACGAGGCCATGAGGTGGGCACATGACCTGCTGCCCAGCGGACACTGTCTGCTCAGG
>NW_020871046.1:272571-273774 GCF_003789085.1 Penaeus vannamei
CTTCTTATCCTCCCCTCTCTTTCCTCTCCTCCTCCCTTCTTCTCCTCCTCCCCACTTCTCTCTCCCCTTACTCTTCTCCCTATCCTTTCCTCCCTCTCATCTCTCCCCTCTTCCTCTCTCTTCTCCCCCTTCTTCTCCCTCTCCTCCCCTCTCTCTCTCCCTACTCTCTTCTCTCCCTCCTCCCACTTCTCTCTCCCCCTCCTCCTTTCCTCTCGTCTCCCTCTTCTCTTCCCCTACCTTCTTTTCCCTCTCCTTCCTTCCCCTCTCTCTCTCTCTCTCTTTATCTTCCCCTTACCAAAGGAACCACAGACGCGGTACACAGAACACAAGACCACAAATACAGCAGTCACTCCTCCAATATCAAAGATGGGGAACAAGTGTACCTGGTAATTAATGCGATTGGTGGGGGGGGATCTTTAAGAGAATTTGCCTCTCATAGGATAGTTCAGGGATCACTAAGCTGGGTTATTATTCAACGTTGAACTAAAAAAGGTATGGAAGGAAGGTTAATGATGATGGTAGGTTAATTGATGACAATTGTAATTATTAGAAGTGTAACCATCTTGGTATAGTAAATTTGTTATCATCGTTATTGACAACATATCATCAAAATTCTTCATTACAATGTTTATTCTACCTTACTTCATGCAGAATCTTTCTTATCAGCAAATTTAATCTCCACAAGATTGTCTAATCCCTCTCACCCAAGACGAATCCAGAGCACAAAGACACACAATAAAGAACAGACAGACAACACAAGATTGTCTAATCCCTCTCACCCAAGACGAATCCCAGAGACACAAAGACACACCAATTATAGAACAGACAGACAACACAAGGATTGTCTATTCCTCTCACCCCAGACGAATCGCCAGAGACCCAAATTACACACCATATAAAGAACAGAACAGACACACCAAGATTGGTTCTAATCCCTTCACCAAGACGAATCCCAAAACACGGAGACAACCAATAAGACAGGACAGAAACAACAAGATGCCTAATCCCTCTCACCCAGGGGCGAATCCCAAGCCACAAAGACACCAATAAGAACAGACAGTCAACACAAGATTGTCTGATCCCTCTCACCCAAGACGATCCCAAAGACACAACGACACACCATAAAGAACAGACAGAACGAAACAATTGTTCTATTCCCTCTCACCCAAGCGAATCCCAAACACACAAGACACCATAAAGAAA
>NW_020871046.1:277154-279654 GCF_003789085.1 Penaeus vannamei
CGGAAGTCCTTATATTTGTGGTTAGCTAGTGTCTTGGCTGCAAACGACGGTCTCCATTTCCTATCCACACGCGCGAATCTCACGCAGGTTTGGCTTCGCGATTCTGATTCTTCTCTTTCTCAATGCTATCTTCTCGTCGTGAATTTCTGCTAATCTTTGCGAGTGTCCTTGTTCCTCGTATTCTTTATTTTGTTACTTTTATTCGTGAGGATCTACTATTCTTTCTTCTATAATCAATAATCGTTTTTTTTAGCACAGCCATTTCATTAAATTCGTTATGATTACAAAGGTGACTTTCGACAGGCTTGTAGGAGTAGGATTCTTAACGACATATACACATCTCCGTAGGCAGTTATAGTATAGCTTTATAACAAGCTATGGAGCGCGAACTTCCAACATAGCGTGGTGTTGCATAGCGTCACCGCCCACGCAGAGGATTCCTTAGCGCGGACCATGGACAAGAATCACAGCAAAAGCGGGAAAAAAGCGAATGGAAACACCGTGAGCCCCAGTCTCGGAGCCGGATTCGCGAAACCCAGGGGCAGTGGGTGACCGCGGCTTCGGTCCGATCGCGGTCCAGAACGTATCAGGTCTTAGGCGAAGACCGAATCTCCGCTTCGAATCTTCGTTGATTTTTGAGTTTTATAAGTTCCCGCTCGCCTGAAGTGGAGCGGCGGGATCGGTCGAGCGAGGCAGACGCAGCTACAGCGCCAGCCGATCTGAAAGCCTGAACGAACCCGACCTACAATAACTTGAACTTAACAGCACCATTGGTCCTAGCACAGGGCTCGCCTCGCACGCCGCGTCGATCCCGATGGAGCTCAGAAAATAGGAGGCGAATTCCAAATAGAAACCGGATATTTCTCTTGTTATGTCTTTTCCTTTTCTTTGTTTTATACTTTTATTCGCAGCATTGATATGCGATGTGACTCGAGCCTTCCGAGCCGCTGGCCTCGACGCCGAGCTCTCCCGGGTTCCTCCTCTAGATCCTCCGTTCATCTTGGGCTGGACGCGCTCCCTGGCGCCCCCGGCTTGGAGGAGTCGCAAGCGCAGTGGAGGGCGTTGTGGGCGCGGCAGCGGTGGCGGACGGTGGGCGGCGTGCGGTGGGCGTGGGAATCGACGTCGTTGCAGCAGGAGCTCTGCTGGTCCGGCTGGGGCGAGGTGCTGGGCGAGCGCTGGGGGGAGCGCCGCTCCTTCTCGGACCTCTCGGAGATGCGCGACGGCGACGTGCCCTTCAGCCGCAGGGTCGTGTTCCAGTTGCGGAACCTGGGGGGGGGCGACGGGGGCTCGGGGGTTACAAATACACACATGGGCAACAAGCATGTGTTTGAGTGTGCTTGTGTGCGTGTGTGTTTATGTGTTTGAGTGTGCTTGTGTGCGTGTGTTTATGTGTTTGAGTGTGCTTGTGTGCGTGTGTTTTATGTGTTTGAGTGTGTTTGTGTGCGTGTGTGTGTGTTATGTGTTTGAGTGTGCTTGTGTGCGTTGTGTGTTTGTGTGTTTGAGTGTGTTTGTGTGTGTGTGTGTTGTTTATGTGTTTGACTGTGCTTGTGTGCGTGTGTGTGTTTATGTGTTGAGTTGTGCTGTGTGCGTGTGTTTATGTGTTTGAGTGTGCTTGTGTGTGTGTTTATGTGTTTGTGTGTGCGTGAGTATATAAATATATGTGTGTATACGTTTTTCTGTGAGCGTGAGTGTAAGTGCATAGGTGTGTTTCATTTACATAATACACCAAACAGAACATCATATTACTACAGAAATACTAATCCTATCTGACCAACATATTTTTCAAAACTACACAAAGTCATGATATAGTTTTATTCCAAAAGCTTTTTCTCCATAGACTGAGAAAAAAAGATATGCCATGAAATACATACAATGAATAGAAAAGCACGTATTTCTCTCGTATTTCTCTTGCATATATTTTGAAAAGAATTTCTATAAACATCAGTGACATTTACTTTCTCACGTGTTACTGTTTACCTGTGTCTGTGAATATCCCAGATATAAAAATATGACGAAAATAGAATGATTGCTACTAATAACGATAACAGTAACAACATCAATAATAACAGTAATATTAATAATAGTAATGCTAATGCTAATGCTAATGATAATGATAATGATAATGATAATGATAATGATGATGGTGATGATGATGGTGATAATAAAAAGCGTAATGATAATGATAAAAATGGTAATGATTATAATAATGATAGTGATAATAATGGTGTTAATAATAATGATGATGATAATAATACAGATAACAATAACAATGATAATAACAATGATAATGATAATAATGATGATGATTATGATAGTAATAATGATAATAATAATAATAATAGCAAAACTAATAAAAACAATAATAATAAAACAATAATAATGATAACAAAGATAACAAATTAATAATAATAGTAATAATAACAATATTAACATTAACAATGATAATAATGATAATAGCAATGATAAGAAGAAAAAGAATTCTAAGATACTGATACTGATA
>NW_020871046.1:292154-309140 GCF_003789085.1 Penaeus vannamei
TGTGGTGTGCCGCCTCGGGCCGTTGGCTGGAAGAGGGAGGTAGAGACAGGTAAACACTACATGCATACGTAATTATCCACGTTGCTTCGTGTAAGTTCTGAGATTTCTTTGTGATCAGTTTATTCCGTGTATTTCATTCAGTGATGGTGTTATGTATGTATTATAATCCTTATTACTGTTATCTAACTTTCTCACTCCTTATGCTAATCGTCATAATACTATCTTTATCATTATCGTCCATAACATTCTTTATCACATTACTACCTCTTACCTGTATCCTTATCGTCTTATTACTATCGTTTCTGTCATCACCCATCATTTTCTGTCATCACCCATCATCACAATCATCACTTTACTATCATTTTCCATCATTATCCACGATCCTCCTCATAACCTTACCATCTTTACTATATCTTTACTAAGATCCTTATCAGCATATTCCCCTTCTTCCATCATCATCCGCATCCTACTCATCCCTAAGATTAATCAACAGGATTTGCGAGCTTCTTCGATTCTTTACCATTATCTTCAATTAACCAAATCACCATTTACCATTACATTACATATATTATAGCTTTCACCAATCATCTTCCCATTACATTGCTATCTTTTACTGCCATTATCCTTTATCTTCCTCCACTCATCCCTACGATCAGTAACTGTAAATCTTGGTCTTATTCTTCCCTACAATGTCACTATATATATATATAATGATATAGTATTATAATCCCTATAACAATATCTATTATTTCCCAGCGTCTCCCGATCTGCCAGACTTATGTGGGAAACCTGACGATTTTCTCTCTTACTCTTCCCTACAATCAATCACTATCTATTTGAGAATATGATACTATAATCCCTAAAACCAATCTCCATAATCTCGAAGCGTCTCCCGATCTGCTGGACTTATGTGGAAGACTCCTCCTCTCACTCATCCTACGATCAATATCTATCTATTTTATAGCAGTGTAAACTATCTATATGATAGTATAATACTAAAATCCTTCTAACCAATCCCTGTAATATCCCAGAGTCTCAAAATCTGCCCGACTTACGTGGAGGATTTCTGACGATTTTCGGGTTCGATCTCGCTTTACTCTTCCGTACAGTCCCTATCTATACGGTCAGTCACTCTCTATATATAATAATAATCCCTATAACCCATCTCTATCCTTTCCGAGCGTCTCCCGATCTGCTAGACTTACGTGGAAGACTTCTGACGATTTTCGGGTTGTAGGACTCCCTCTCACAGCAGTGTAAACTATCTATATAATACTATAATACTAGAATCCCTATAAGTAATCTCTATCCTTTCCGAGCGGTCTCCCGATCTGCAGACTTAGACTTACGTGGAAGACTTCTGACGATTTTCGGGTTGTAGATCTCGCCCTTACTCTTCTACAGTCTATCTATACAGTCAGTTTCTCTATAAAATAATAATCCCTATAGCCCATCTCTATCCTTTCGAGCGTGTCCGATCTGTCAGACTTACGTGGAAGACTTCTGACGATTTTCGGGTTGTAGGACTCTCTCTCACAGCAGTGAAACTATCTATATAATACTATAAAACTAGAATCCTATACGTAATCTCTATCCTTTCCGAGCGTCTCCCGATCTGCTAGACTTAGACTTACGTGGAAGACTTCTGACGATTTTCGGGTTGTAGATCTCGCCCTTACTCTTCCCTACAGTCCCTATCTATACGGTCAGTCATTCTCTATAAAATAATAATCCCTATAACCCATCTCTATCCTTTCCGAGCGTGTCCCGATCTGCTAGACTTACGTGGAAGACTTCTGACGATTTTCGGGTTGTAGATCTTGGGGTCGGACACCATGCGGACGAAGAAGGACCGCTTGTACCGCAGGCTCTTCTTGTTCTTGCGGTCGAGCATCTGGAACACTTCTTCGGTGCCTTCTTCGGCCTCCTTCTGCGCCTCCTCTTCCTTGTTCTCTTTCGTCTCCTCGACCTGCTGTGGAGAAGAGGAGAGGAAAGGAAAAGGGGGATGAATTTAAGAATTCTAGTTAAGGTAAGGTAGAATAATAAAAGATAAAAAAGTGAAATGAAAGTTGTGAAATAGAGTAAAGGATAAGGTGAACAAGTTGGAAGATTATAAAGTAGTTCACTTGCTTCACATATTACTGGTGTGCTTAAAAATATGGGTTTCTAAGTACAATTGATGGGTTTTTACCTTCTCTTGTTCTCCAATTCCTCGGCCATGATGACCTTCATGTCAGCAGCAAAACTGTGTAATGACTTCCCAAGCGTAGTCTGTAGAAGGGGAGAAAAATAATCTAAATTCGTGTCTACAATAACAAATTTTCTTTCAGTCAATTGAACTCAAATGTCTCGAAAAACAACAACAAAAATGTAATTGAATCATACGAAATCAGTATCTAGAATAGCACGTTTCACCAAACCATATAAAGAACCAGAAATAAACAATTCTCTTCAAAGTATGAAACTAGTGCCGAAAATGGCAATTTCCACGAACGTTTACGAAATCAATGCCCAAAACATCCCAACTTTCATGAAATTCAAAAACCAATCCCTAAAACCACAATAACCTTAAAAACTCAAGCCCTAAAATACCACGATTCCACCAAACCACAACCCCCATAATACCAACCCAGACCACAAGAACCTCTCGTTGTGAGACCCAAAGACCCCCCCCCCCTTGTACTTACCGATATCGGCGTCGGTGGCGTTCTGGGCGCAGACACAAGAACCGGATAACGTATCTGTCGTTGAGGGAAGCGGGGACCATGTGCAGCTTCCCGGAGGCGTTGATGGAGGACAGCAGCTTCTGGTTGATCAGGTTCGTTCCTTCAGTCTAATGGGCAGACGAGGTCGTTTAGGAGTGATTGGTTTTTAATGATGTTGGTGATTGTTGTAAGTATTTATGATGGTTATCATGGGTATTCTTGATTTATTTTTTTGATATAATGACAGCGATTACTGTCGGTATTATTGCGATTATGAGTCCTTTTTCTTCTTTTCTATTTTTTATCTACTTAATGGCCTATCGTTTTTATGGCCATCTAGTTTTATTTCTTTTTCTTTTTTCCTCTTAATGGCCTACCGCCGCTCTCTAGCCAAGCCGACTGAGCACCCACCTGAAGCGACCAAAGCCGAGGCGGACGGGGCTGGCGACCTCGAAGCTGGGCTCCTTCCTGAGTGGGCCTCGAACCTCTTGGCGAGACGGAGTGCTCGCGGATGTACTTCTGCAGGCCCTCCAGCCGAAGGAGCGGATCACGAACCACAGCTTGAGGCGCGGAACCGGCGGCTCAGCGGGATGCCCCAAGTGCTGCGGGAGAGGGGGGCGGGGGGGCGGGGTGAGTTGTGACGGAGGAATTGGGAATCGGGATTATTTCATTTTTCTGTTTTTTTCTTTTTCTTTTTTTTTGCGTTTCTTCTGTCTTCTTTCGTCGTTCTCTCTCTCTTCTCTCTCTCTTCTCCTCTCTCTCCTCTTCTCTCTCTCTCTCTCTCTCTCTCTCTCTCTTCTCTTCTCTCTCCTCCTCCTCCATAAGCCCACGTGTGTGTGTGTGTGTGTGTGTGTGTGTGTGTGTGTGTGTGTGTGTGTGTGTGTGTGTGTGTGTGTGTGTGTGTGTGTGTGTGTGTGTGCATTCGTCTGTATGCTGTAAACCCAACCCAACTATTAAACGATAACACCACTTCTTCCGCCCTCCCTCCTCCACCCCACCCCAAGAGAGAGGGAGAGAGAGAGAGAGAGAGAGAGAGAGAGAGAGAGAGAGAGAGAGAGAGAGAGATAGAGAGAGAGATAGATAGATAGAGAGAGAGAGAGAGAGAGAGAGAGAGAGAGAGAGAGAGAGAGAGAGAGAGAGAGAGAAAGAGAGAGAGAGAGGAGAGAGAGTGAGAGAGAGAGAGAGAGAGAGAGAGAGAGAGAGAGAGAGAGAGAGAGAGAGAGAAAGAAAGAAAGAAAGAAAAAGAAAGAAAGAAAGAAAAGAAAAACCGTTCTCCCCAAACAAGCAATCCACGCCTAACGACCGCCATTACGGACGGAAAACAGACACCCCCAACAGGCAGGCCTCTCGCGGCGGAAACTTACCCTGTAGTCAATGGACTTCTCAGAATACGAGTGTTGCAGGTAAGAGGGTCCACCACCAGGGCCTGCGTCAGTCGGAAGCGGTCCTTGACCCTGAAGAGAAAGAAAGGCATTAACACACGGTTAGGTTTATGTTTGTTTGTTTTTTAACACACACGGTTACGTTTATGCTTGTTTGTTTTTTGTCTCTGATTCTTTCTATTTATTCATCTGTTTGTCTAATTGTTCATTTATTTGTTTATTTGTGTCTTCGTTCTTTCGATTGTCTTTTTTTGTTTGTTCTTTTTTGATTTTTTCATTCAATCATTTATCTGTGTTTATTCGTGTATTCATTAATTTATCTCTATGTGTCCTTTTCATTTACTTGTTTGTCTGTCTGAATATATATAGTCAGATATATATCTATTCATATTTATCGATATCTATCTGTTTATCTATTAATTTGCCTATCCATCTATCTATTTCCATACATATTCATATATCATTTTAATTATTATCTTTTACATCATCCATTCGGAGGGAAAACACACTCATTCGATCTGCAGTGTACAAGTAACTTTATAAGTGGAACCGACTTTTTAAAGACTTATTAATACCGCTTGTGTTGCTAATTACGGAAAACACCATTCACCAACAGCAAGAAACTTACCACATGAGAGAACAGTCGAAGTTCGTCAGCATGAACTTGTTCGGTTAAAGTTGAACGAGGAAGCATACTGGAAAGGGAAAAAAATCGTTTACAACGAGGTTCTCTGTGTGTGTGTGTGTGGTGTGTGTGTGTGTGTGTGTGTGTGTGTGTGTGTGTGTGTGGTGTGTGTGTGTGTGTGTGTGTGTGTGTGTGTGTGTTATACATATATTGTACAGTCTGTACTATAGAGGTTCTCTTGTGTGTGTGTGTGTGTGTGTGTTATACATATACTTGTACAGTCTGTACTATAAGAGGGTTCTTTGTGTGTGTGTGTGTGTGTGTTATACATATATAAATATATAATGTTTTTCATCACATCACAAATGGATTATAACTCACCCTTATGATATCTAGGACAGAAGAAAATTCCTAATGACTTTCCATTCATCTAAGAAGTTCGCTCATAAAGTTTGATTTAGAGGAATTCCTCAGCCGCCGCGAGAGAGAGGGCCGACTGGAGAAACATCTCACAAGTCATTCAAAACGGAGATATCGGGGAAAAAAACGGGAAAAAGTGATCCTTAATTAAATAATCTATCACAGAGAATACTCTACCCCCCCCCCCCCTTGGGAGACGAAGGCAAATGCAGGAGAGACTCACCTCAATGCCCTTCATGGGGCCTCGCAACTCGGGCAGATGAACGAGTTGCCTGCATACGCGCCGTCGACGTGCAGCCAAGCCCCGTATTCCTCGCACACGGGACCTACACGGACGAAGAAAGGAAGTTAGCTATCGACTACATCATCTGTAATAATACATCACCCTAGGAATAGCTGAGGTTATATTCGGTGCATATTTCAAGAGGCTGTCGTCAGGAAAGTCGTCGCAGAGAAAGAGGCATTGATCGGCCCCGTCAGCGGCGCCCTGGAAGACGTCGAGACCGCACAAAGGGGCACAGGCAAGAGGCGCCCCTGCTTACCGATCTCGGCGAGGTTGTCGAAGGAGCAGCAGGAGGTGGTGCCGAGGGTGGCCTCCACGTAGAAGGGGATGAGGCCATGGCGCGGTCCCTCCTCCATCACCTGAGGGAGAGGGCGTTCTTACCGACCGGTTGTGAGAAGGAATCACACGCGGAAATTCATATCGTAACAAGGGAAGCTCTTTGGAAATTGGATGTGAATTATGAAGAAGTTTTTCTTTCTTTTTGCCGAGTGTGTAGCATGTATTGGATGGCTGGACAGTTGGATAAATGGGCGAATGAATGGATAGAAGGCTGGAGGAATGAATGGATGCATAGACGGATGTACGAGTGTATGCACGGGTGAATGGGTAGCCAGATGTATGCACGGAAGGACGAGGCGTATCCCTGCGGACGGCGCTCACCTGCTGGAGCGTGGATCCCTGAGGCTCTGGTTCTCGTCAGGCTCAGGATCCTCATCTTGACGAAGGCCATCATGGCCGCCTTCGACGCACGAGTGGGCCTTGCTGCAGTAGGCCATCATCTTGGACAGCAGCACGCCCTCCTCCCGAACGGGTGCTGCTTCTTCAGCTGGCGGATCTTGTGGGCGCGGGCGGCCAGGAGGGACACCAGGACGCACTCCGACGCCGAGCCTGGGGAGGTGGAAGGGGGGGGGGGGTCAGGTGAGGCTCCGAAAGTTATCGTTTTAGGGGATCAGGTGTGCATTTTGTTTTTTGATTAGTTATGCTCCTTTGTGTGTCTTAATCAGTTATGTATCTTACTATCTATCTTAATGAGATTTACACCATCTCATCTACCATAAGTATGTACCTTCTTATCTTTTTTAATCCGTGATTCACCTTCGTATTTATCCAACTATATATTTCCTTCTTTATTCATCTATTCTATCTATCGACATTTATTTTTTCATCCATTTTTGAGTGTGACTTTTCTTCAATAAACAAAGTTCATTCGCGTAACCTTTCAGAACTTACTCACTTCCTATTCATGAGACGGCCTGGGAGAGCCAATCAGATCTCAATCATTAATGCAGAACTTTAGCCAAAACATAAACTTTTATTGCCGTGATTGCGTGTTTGTAGTAGTAGAAATAAAGCAAAGTGTGTGTGTGTGTGTGTGTGTGTGTGTGTGTGTGTGTGTGTGTGTGTGTGTGTGTGTGTGTGTGTGTGGTGTGTGTGTGTGTGTGTGTGTGTGTATCTGATGAAGCTGCCATTTTTGTACTGTAGAAATATCAGCAGTATTAGTAGAATTAA
Organism: Penaeus vannamei; assembly: GCF_003789085.1. Lineage (NCBI taxonomy): Eukaryota > Metazoa > Arthropoda > Malacostraca > Decapoda > Penaeidae > Penaeus > Penaeus vannamei. The sequence continues at coordinate 299,079 of NW_020871046.1, forward strand.
ACCCCCGTATATGTAATTGTTCTGACGAGGCTGCTATCTCTACTATAACAGAAATAACAATAGCATTGATAAAAATAACCCCCATATATGTAACGAATAACCCAAGTTGTGAAAAATGACTAAAAATGACTTTAAAATGACCTCATATCCCACGATAAGCAATTAATACAGACAGATGCGTATCGTTAAGACATTTTCCCATTTGAGACGAAGTGAGTCTGTTTTGAGAAGACAATATGACCGAGATGAATAAGATCAGACAAAGTTTGCGAGCGAAAGGTCAGAAGTACTAAAATAGGCAGATCCGGTAAATGATTAATTCTCTATCTCCTTAGCTAATTGGCCACCCACGCGCATACATCCCCCATTCCCGTTCCCATTTCTATGCGTATTTGCGTTCCATTCCGATTTCCACCTCCCCTCCCCCCCCCCCGAAAAATATTTACAATGTGTCTTCCAGCCCATTTACATTCCTATTTCCATATCCAGCCCCATTTTCACCACCTATTTCCTATTCCCACTCCCTTTTCCCAATCTGATTCCCATTCCCACTTTCATTCCTACTCTTCTTCCATTCTCAATCCCATTCTGATTCCTACCCCAATCCTATTCTGATTCCCAACCCAGTCCCATTCATATTCCCACCTCCATTCACATTCTCATTCCCCCCGCCCCATCCCCCCCACGTCCCCTCCCAACCCCGAACTGTCCTCCCACAAGGTTTTTTTTTTTTCTTTTTCTTTTTCTTTCCCTCCGCCCTAGAGTAACTTTAGCTCCAAAGACCAAAAGGCTAGTCTCTCGGTGGTCGGTTCCTCCTCGCACAACAGGTAGGGCAGGCTTCCCTACCGCCTCGCTTAACAAATCCTCGACAGACTTAAAGAAAAAAAAAAAGATGAAAGGGAGAGAGAGAGAGAAAAAAATATGTGTGAATGGTTCTCTTCTCCCCCAAAAAAGAAGTTTTAGCGGTGGACCCAAGCTATTGTGGTGGGTAATAGCCACATCGATTTCTTGCGCCGCCCGAGCGAGAGATTCTCCTCCTCCTCCCCTTCCCTTCATTCCTTTGGTCTCTTCTCCCTTTCCTTCTCTCTCTCCCTCCCTCTCCCTCCTTCTCCTCCCCTCGTCCCCTCTCTCTCCCTCTCCTTTCCCTGCCTTTCCTTGTCCTCTCTCGCTCCCTATCTCCACCTTTTTTTCCCTCTCGCTCACTTTTCTCGTCTTCCTCCACCCTCTCTTCCTCCCTCCCCTCCTTCCTCTCCCCTCCCCCCTTTTTTCTAACCTCTCACCCTCTCTTCCCACCTCCTTCCCTCCCTTCTCCCCTTCCTCCTCCATTCCCTTCCTTCACCCTCCCCCTTCCTCCTCTCCTCGCTCGCCCACAAACTTTACCATTCATCACAAGTTTCAGCGGCAGCGACGAAGGAGGGCAGGGGTGCATAGGGTGAGAGGGGGGGGGGTGGATGTGGAGTTATGTATGTGGAGGGGGGGGACGAGTGGAGGCGGAAGAGGTGGATTTTTTGGTGCGAGGGGACGGGAGGGTGTGTGCGTGTGGATAGGTGTGTGAGAATGTGTTGGGTGTGTTAGGAATGCCTGATAGCCTGGAGGGGGGGGGGGGGAAGGGGAAGATAATTCATGTGGAAGTATATATGTGGAGTATGTGGCTTCATGTAGTCGGAACTTATATGCGGGGGAGGAAAATGTGGCTAAAAATAAGTCCCTCTTCTACGTGATTATTTTTTTTTTTTTATATCAGACAAGACGATATGATAATTTCGGAGGATGAGAACGTCTAAGGAAGATCTCGAATTCTCCAACGAAACACTAATAAGCAATCTAATCACATGGGAAGACGATCGGTGACAGCTTAAGAAGGGGGAGGAAAGGAAAGGTTTCTACGCTTATGATGTTCATCCTGTCTCATAAGGGATTCAAGTATGTATTCGAGTAGTCTTTTAAGTCGATTTACGTTAAGCTGTCTCACCTGTATGACTCCTCCGCCTTTGCTGTTCTCGGTGAAGGAGAGGAAGTCTTCAGGTAGTCCCACCATCTTTCCTGTAAAGTAAGAATAAGAAAAAAAAAACATTAAAAACCACGTTTTCTGCATATAAAAAAGACGAAGATTGGGGCTTTAATAATAGTAAGCACGAGAAATATATTGTATTGTAGGATTTGAAAGTTCGCAGAAGGAACAAATATTGGATTAACTCGAGACACTAGAGCGTCAAGGCACTCGACCTGTGAGGGGAATGGAGACAGGACACGAGGATTTTAATAAAAAGGAGAGAGAGAGAGAGGAGAGAGAGAGAGAGAGAGAGAGAGAAGAGAGAGAGAGAGAGAGAGAGAGAGAGAGAGAGAGAGAGAGAGAGAGAGAGAGAGATAGGATAGGGATAGTAGGGATAGTGAGAGAGACAGTGTGTGTGTGTAGAGAGAGAGAGAGAAGAGAGAGATAGGGATAGTGAGAGACTGTGTGTGAGAGAGAGAGAGATAGGGATAGTGAGAGAGACAGTGTGTGTGAGAGAGAGAGAGAGAGAACAGACAGACAGACAACGGCAAAGACACAGACAGACAGAGCCAAAGTGACAAAGAAAACGCGAAAGAGGGCGCGAAACCCTCCCTCCCCTCCCCCCCCTTACCAATCCAGTCAAGCACAATCGTCTCCAGCTCCGTGCAGGCCGGCGACGCTGCCCACGAGAACCCGATGCATCCTATGCCGTCGCTAAGCATGTCCCCCAGGATGCTCGGTAGGAGTTGCCGGAGGGGAAGTAGGCGTGGAACCGCGGGTGCTGCCAGTGGGTCACCTGCGGGAGGAAGGGGGCGGGGCGGTTAGACTTCGGGGATCTGGATTTGGGGGGAGAGGCCGTGGTAGGATGAGGGTGACGGTGGGAAGGGGCGAGGTGCTGGGCGAGGGCCTGGTAGGACGATGCGGATTGTCAAATGTTTGGTTGTGTATTGTATCTATGTAAATTAGATGACGTCAGCGGGGAATAGATGCGTAAAAGGTTAATGAATATAATAACAGAGAATATAAACAGGTAAAATACGAGGATAGCTATTGTAGAACAGACAGCGAACAGCTCCAAGTAAAGGAGAGTGAGAAGGAGAGTTTTACCCCGGGCATGATCTTGTCCTCGACGTCTTTCATGATGTCGTCCCAGCCTTCGCCCTTCTGAGGAGCCTCGAGGGGCACCAGGTCCTTCAGGTAGCCGGGCTCGATCGCGGGCGTCACTCGCCGGTTCTCGATGGTGTCCATGTAGTTGGCGATGTAGTCCACCATCTCCTTCCCTCGCTTACGGAACTCCTCGGAATTCATGGCTGGGTCCTGGGGCTGAGGGCGCGAGGAGCGGGTGCTGGGCGGCGAAGGGCGGTCGGTGGCTGCTGCTGCTGAAGGAGGCGCGGGCGTCCTTGGCTGTCGTCTCCTGCGGGGGGAGGGGGAGCGTGGTTAGGAGGGGAGGGGAGGCGGTGGGATTCAGAGCGGTGATGAAGTGCAGTAAAATGAAAGAGGAAAATCAACGAGGAAATAACACTTGTCATACACACTGGCCACATGTAGATTCACGAAAACATATACATATACATAGATGCATAGACACACACGCATATATAACTGAATATATACATATATATATATATATATATATATATATATATATATATATATATATATATGTATATATATGTATACATACATACATATGTATGTATATACACATACATATACATATATACACCCAAACACGGCCGCCCATGTTCCAAGGCACGAGCCGAGTAATGATCCGCGTCCGTCATATTCACCCTCGCTAAACGCCGACGAATTCGACCGCCACAAAATGATCCCGGAGCCACAAGGCGCACGCCCATCCCGCCCATTAGGCAGCGATAAAGCCATAACGAGAGTTAAGGCGAAGCATAATAGTCACCAATTACACGCGGGCGGCGGCCAAAGGCAGTGGGCGCCTCCGTGATGGAACCGCGCGGGTGGGCGTGGAGGGGGGGGAGGGTGCGTGGGCGGGCGGCGGCAGGGGGAGGGGGCTTTGGGTCTAGGGAGGTCGGGGGGAGGGGAGGGGCCGGGGGGTAGCGGGATTCTGAATGGGGGGAGGGGGAGGGGGTGGTCTAAAGAGGTGGGGGTTCTTAATGGGGGTGCTTATTGGGGGGGGGTTAATGGGGGTTCTTAATGAGAGTTTCTTAAGGGGAGGCTCTTAATGAAGGGGTTACTTATTAAAGGGTTCTTAATAAGAAGGTTCAAAAGTTGTTGTTTTTTCTAAGGGGGGTCATAAGGAAACAGCTTTCGAAGTGTTAGGAATCGTGTCTGGATGTAGGTCTGGGAATTGTTAAAGAGAAGAGACAGACAAAAAAAGGAAAAAGAGAGAAAAAAAGACAGACAAAAAAGAAAAGAAAAAAAAAAAAAACAGCTCGACATTACTAAGATCATTTCTTTCTACCCCGATCTGACCTCAGCAGCCCCTCTCCCTTCCCCCTCTCCGCTCCCTCTCCCTTATTTCCCTTCTCCCCTTCTGCCCTCTCCCCCCCATCCCGATAACCCTCTTCCCTCTCCCTTCTCCCTTTTCCCCTCCCTCTCCCTTCTCCCCTCCCTCTCCCTTTCCCCTTCCCATCCCACCTCCCCTCTCCCCTCTCCTCCTTTCCCCTCTTCTTCTCTATCCCCGCTTCCCCTTTCCCTTCTCCCTCCTCTCTCTCTCTCCTCCTCTCCCTTCTCCTTCTCTATCCACGCTTTCCCCTTCCTTCTCCCTCTCCTCTTCTCCCTCTCCTCCTCTCCCCTCTCCTTCTCTATCCCCGCTTCCCCTTTCCCTCCTCCCTCTCCTCTTCTCTTTCTCCCCCTCCTCCTCTCCCTCCTCTCCTTCTCCTCCTCTCCTCCTCTTCCCTCTCCTCTTCCCTATCCTCTTCCTCCTCCCTCCTCTCCTCCTCCTCTTCGCTCCTCTAAAAGAGTGATCCTCACGCAGGTCGACGTCGTCCTCCCACGCCTGAGGACTCACCCTCCAGGAGACAATTCGAGGGGGAGAAAATAAGGGAAAAAAGAGAAGAGGGGAGAGGCAGAGAAGAGGGGAAAGTAGGGAGAGAATAAGGGGAAAAGAGAAGAGGGGAAAAGAGAACAGGGGAAAGTAGGGGAGAGAGTAAGGGGAAAAAGATAAGAGGGGAGAGAGAGAAGAGGGGAAAAGAGAGAATAAGGGAAATGGAGAAGCTGGAGAGAGAGAGAAGAGGGAAAAGAGAGAATAAGGGAAATGGAGAAGAGGGGAGAAAGAAGAGAAGAGGGGAGAAAGAGAGAAGAGGGGAAAAGAGAGAATAAGGGAAATGGAGAAGAGGGAGAAGAGAAGAGGAGAGGGAAAAGAGAGAATAAGGGAAATGGAGAAGAGGGGAGAAAGACGAGAAGCAGGGAGAGAGAGAGAAAGGGGAAAAGAGAGAAAAGGGAAAGGAGAAGAGGAGAAAGAAGAGAAGAGGGGAAAAGAGAGAATAAGGGGAGATGGAGAAGAGGGAGAAAGTAGGGGAGAGGGGAGAAAGAGAAAAGAGGGGAATAGAGAGAATAAGGGAGATGGAGGAGAGGGAGAAAGACGAGAAGCGGGGAGAGAGAGAGAAAAGGGGGAAAAGAAGAATAAGGGAAATGGAGAGATAGGAAGAGAAAGAAGAGAAGAGGGGAAAAGAGAGAATAAGGGAGATGGAGAAGAGGGGAGAAAGAAGAGAAGAGGGGAAAAGAAAGAATAAGGGAGATGGAGAAGAGGGAGAAAGAAGAGAAGAGGGGAAAAAAGAGAGAAGTGAGAAGAGAGAGAAGAAGTGATAAAAGGGAGCAGGGGAGAAAGATCAGGAGAGAGGAGGAAAGAAAAAAGAGGGAATAAAAGAGTAGAAGGGAGAAAGAAGGAAAGGAGAGGGAGAGTGTAGAAAGGGACGAAAGGGAATGGGAGGAGAAGAGGGAGAAGGAGAGGGGAGTAGAGAAGAGAGGAAGAGGGAGAGAGTGGCAAGAGTCGAAAAAGAAGGAAGGGAAAGGCAAAAGAGAAAGGAAAAGGGAGAGAAGGGAGAGGCGAAGGAGGTAGGAGAGGAAGAGACGAAGGAGAGGGGAGAGAGGGAAGAGACGAAGGAGAGGAGAGAGGAAGAAGAGACGAGAGAGGAGAGAGACGAAGGAGAGGAGAGAGGAAGAAGAGACGAGAGAGGAGAGAGACGAAGGAGAGGGGAGAAGAAGAAGAGACGAGAAAGGAGAGAGACGGGAGAGAGGAGAGATACGAAGGAGAGGAGAGAGGAAGAAGAGACGAGAGAGGAGAGAGAGGAAGAAGTGACGAGAGACGAAGAAGAGACGAAGGAGAGGGGAGAGGAGGGGGCGCGGAAGGGAGCCAAGAGGGAGGGTACCCAGCGTCACATTCTGGCGTGTGGCCGCCGCCGACAATGAGAGGCTGCGAAGCGTGCTTGGCATTCCCTCTCGCCTGGAATTCTCAGTCCTGTATAAGATATGGAGTCTCGCCCTCCCTCCCCTCCCTTCCCCTTCTCCCTCCCTCCTTCCCTCCTCCTCTCTCGCCCTTCTCCCTCGCCCTGCTCCCTCCTTCCCTCCTTCCCTCCTACTCTCTCTCCCTTCTCTTATCTCCTTCCCCTCGACCCTTCTCTTCCCTCCTCCTCTCTCTCCCTTCTCTTTCCTCCTTCCCTCGCCCTCCCTTCTCTCCTCCTCTCTTTCCTCGCCTTCAGTCCGCTCCTATCTCTCCTTCCCTTCTCCTCCTTTCCTTCAGCCTTCTTTCCCTCCTCCGACCCCTCCTCCCTTCCCTCCCTCCCTCGGGGCTCATAAAATCACTCCTTCAAAGCCCCGCGTTTAATCCCGCCCACCTCAAACCCGATTTCCGCCCCGTAATCCGGATTTCTGTGTATCGCAAAATCCCCTTCGGAATCTGACCGAATAAGCAAATATTTCGGCTGAAAAGCTTGCGTCTTAAAGCTTTTTTTTTTTTCTTCTTCTCCTTCTCCTTCTCCTTCTTCTTCTTTTCCGTAGGTGAGACCCTCCGCGGGGATTCCCCAGGAGGCGGGCGGCGTGGGAGGCCAAAAATGGTATGGCAGGAGGTCCCGCGCCGCCCGTATCTCTCTCATCATCGCTAAATTGATTTTCATTGTGGTTAAAAAAACGTAGCTTGCATTTCCATCTCTCGCGAGGGCGGGCGTTGCGCCGAGAGTGGATCCGGTGCAAATTGTGGTTGGGATATCGTGCCTCCGTGATGATCTGGGATGAACACGCACGCACACGCACACACACACACGCACACACGCACACACACACACACACACACACACACACACACACACACACACACACACACACAACACAACACACACACACACACACACACACACACACACACACACACACGAGTACAAACATACACACATATATAAGTACGAACACACAGATACACATACATATACACATGCATATATACATACAAACACACACACACACACACACACACGCATGTTCATACATACATATACATATCTATCAATCTATCTATCTGTCTATCTATCTGCCCGTCTGTCTGTCTGTCTATTTGTCTTTCTATCTATCTATCTGTCTACCTATATATATATACACATTATTGTATATATTCATACACACAAGATCTGCTTATATGTATTTATATGAATATGTAAATTGATGTTTACATATTCAGATCTATGACACACTACTTGCGTGCCATACAAACTCGATCTTAAAGTTAACGTGCCATCTCCCTCCCCTCCAGCCTACCCTTCCCTCCCTCCCTTTATTTGACCCTCCCTCCTTCTCCCCTTCCTCCCTCTCTTTATTTGACCCTCCTACTCCCCTTCCCTCCCTCAGTAGACCCTTTCCTCCCTTTATTTCCCCTTCCCTTCCCTCTCCTCCCCTTCCCTCCCTCCCTCCCTTTATTTCCCGTTCCCTCCCTTCCCTATCCTCCCTTTCAACCCTCCCTCCCTCTCCTCCCTTCCTTCCCTCCCTCCCCTCTCCTCCCTCCCTTCCTCTCCCTCCCTTCCCTCCCTTTATTTCCCGTTCCCACCCTCCTCGCCCTTCCGAGAATGCCTCGCATGATCCCAATTTCCCTCAAAATGAAGCCAGGCGAGGGGAAGCCGCGCCAAGAGAGGGGAAAAAAGGGGTCATGGAGTTACCAGGATCTCGATGATACTTAAGAAGGAGGAGCGAAAAAAACTACTAAGAAACGGCTTAGAATACGTGATAAAGAGGGGGCGTAAGGGGGAGGGGAGGAGGGGAAGCTGAGAGCAAAAGGGGGGATGATGAACACGTGATAGAAAGAGGGCAGAAGGGGAGGGAGGAGGGAAATTACGAGAGCCAAAGGGGGATGGTGAACACGCGATAAAGACAGGCATAAGGAGGAGGGGAGGAGGGGAAGATGAGAGGAAAAGGGGGATGGTGAACACGTGATAGAGACAGGGCATAAGGGGAGGGAGGAGGAGGGGAAGACGAGAGCAAAAGGGGGGATGCTGAACACGCGATAAAGACAGTGCATAAAGGGGAGGGAGGAGGGGAAAAATGAGAGCAAAAGGGGGATGGTGAACACACGATAAAGACAGGGCATAAGGGGGAGGGGAGGAGGGGAAGACGAGAGCAAAAGGGGATGGTGAAACACGTGATAAAGAGAGGCATAAGGGGGAGGGAGGAGAGGAAGATGAGGGCAAAAGGGGATGATGAACACGCGATAAAGACAGGGCATAAGGGGGAGGGAGGAGGAGAAGATGAGAGGAAAAAGGGGGATGATGAACACTCGATAAAGACAGGGCATAAGGGGGAGGAGGAGGGAGAAAGACGAGAGCCAAAGGGGGGATGCTGAGAAGAGGAGAAAGGGAAGGGAAAGGAGGAGGGAGGAGGGAGAAAGACGAGAGCCAAAGGGGGGATGATGAACACGCGATAAAGACAGGGCATAAAGGGAGGGAGGAGGGAGAAGACGAGAGCCAAAGTGGGGATGCTGAGAGGAGGAGAAGGGGAGGGAAAAGGGGAGGGAGGAGGGAGAAGACGAGAGCCAAAGGGGGATGCTGAGAAGAGGAGAAGGGAAGGGAAAAGGGAAGTCATTAGCACGCCGCAAATAATACCGAGGGAGACGCCACGTGCTTTTATTATTGAGGAATTTGATTGACAATAAAAGAAACGGAGGAGGAGGCTCTTGAAAGCGACATGGTGGAGGCTCTGAGAGATATGAGATGGTCATTCACTTATTCAAATATTTAGCCCATACTCACACACACAGACACACACACACACACACACACACCACACACACCACACACACACACACACACACACACACACACACACCACACACAACCACACACACACACAAATATAACACACAAACACACATACTCACAGATATACATATAGAGTAGATATATATATAGCTATAGATATATACATATACGTGTGGTGTATGTCTGTATGTGCGTGTATATGTAAGTACATCTGAATATAAGCATCCACGTACACACGCCCATGTATACCGGAGTCCTTGCCGCAAGGTCGTATGCAAAATTCACCTCCAATTTCTATATCGTCTGACGCAACAAGTCATAGAAAACGAGGCGACCCGTGAGCACAAGACCTGTTGCTCGTCGGAGTGATAATAACAAGAGAGGGATTATTCGCAGGACCTCAGCAGGAAGGTATGGGTTAAATATTATATTAATGGCCCATGGGAGTACGTGGGGCGTATGAGCGTGCGTGGGCGGGCGTGCGTGGGCGTGCGTGGGCGTGAGGCTTGTGTAAAAGTGAAGGGAGGAGAAGAGCGTCCTCGCGGCGGGGTCTGCCTTGGTCGGCCGGCCCCCACCCCGCCGCCTCTGTAATGAGTCTGTCACCGGCAGACTGACTTCGCTCTTGCCTCTTTGAAGCCTCGCAGGCCTTTCTTTCTCGCCCTGGAACCCCGCGCTCGTCTGCCGCCCCCCCAGCTGCGTCCTCGCGCTGGGCGTCTGGCGCTGTCTCGATGTCAGGAGAGGACCAGCGGGATTCCCTGGAGAGGTTTCGCTTTTAGATTTGCGCTTGGCGGGTCCTTCCTTTCTCTCTCTCTCTCTCTGTCTCTGTCTCTGTCTGTCTCTCGTCTCTCTCTCTCT
>NW_020871046.1:309240-311740 GCF_003789085.1 Penaeus vannamei
CAATTCTGTGACATTATATGACGAAAATAGGATTGCTACTAATATCGGATAACAGTAAACAACGTCAATAATAACAGTAATATAATAATAGTAATGATAATGATAATGATAATGATGATGGTGATATGATGTGTGATATAATAAAAAGCGTCAATGAATAATGATAAACATGTAATGATTATAATAATGATATAATGATAATAACAATGTTAATAATAATGATGATGATAATAATACAGATAACAATAACAATGATAATAACAATGATAATGATAATATTGATGATGATTATGATAATAATGATAATGATAATTGATAATAATAATAATAATAATAATACATAATAATAATAGCAAAAATAGTAAAATCAATAATAATGAAAAACAATAATGATGATAGTAAAGATAACCATTAATAATAATAGTAATAATAAACAATATCAACATTAACAATGATAATAATGATAATAACAAGATGAGAAAAAATGGAATTCTAACGGAGAGATATATGATAATGATAATTATATTATCAGTAATAATCTTAATACTAACAACTGCAATAAAAAGAACAAATGCAATAATGACAATAACAATAATATTGGAAATAATAATATCAATGATAATCATGATAATGATCATAGTAATGATAATGACAATAACAATAATGAAAGTAATTCAAAATATAACAAGAACATTGAAGTAATGATAACAATAATGATAATAACAATAACAATAATAATAAATAAATATACAATAATTAATGATAATAACAATAAAAATAATGATAATAACAATAAAAATAATGATAATAACAATAAAAAATAATGATAAAATAAAAACAATAATATATAATAACAATAATGAAAGTCTAATAATAATAATAATACTAATAATTAAAAAAAAATACTAATAATAACAAAAATGATAGTGATTATAGAAAAAAAGGTTGGTGATAATATTAATAATGACAATAACAAAATTAAAAAAAGAAACTGAATTTCCTGTCCTAACAATAACAAAACTTATAAAAGACTAAACTCAATTTCCTATCCTAACAATAACGTCTAGAACATCAATAATAATGATAATAATAAGCATCCTTGGCATCCACCCCTTCGGGCGCCCTGGCCAAAACCAACCTGACGGGGAGGGCGGGCTCGTCCACAAGGTCGTCGAACACCCCTTGGAGGAGGAAAGCTAGTGGCCACGAAATCCAAGACGATCTGCAACACATGACCTGGAAGTTATTCGATCTTAATACTTATATAAATACAGGTACTGATGACTTGAAACATTTTGAATATCATTATTTTATTTTTTAGTTTTTAGAATTATTATTCTTAAACATTATAATGGATTATTCTGGAAGTTATTCGATCTTAATACTCATATAAATACAGGCACTGATGACTTGAAACATTTTGAATATCATTATTCTATTTTTTAGTTTTTAGAATTATTATTTTTAAACATCATAATGAATTACTCTAGAAGTAATTCGATCTTAATACTTATATAAATACAGGTACTGATGACTTGAAACATTACGAATATCATTATTTTATTTTTTAGTTTTTAGAATTATTATTTGAAAAAGTAAAATCATAATGGATTATTTATTTTACTTGTTTTATCATTATCTTTTAAAGTTAGAATTGTAGTGGAGGAATTTAAGAGACGGCACGTGACCCAAAACAGTCATTCTTGAAAGATTGAGTTCTAGTTTTGATCGATCTGCTGGAACCGCTGAGACCGCTACAAGACAACGGTTTTCTTTAGCATGTAAGTCTGCACCTTGAGCACATCATTCATAGGTTATAATGATCTTGTAAGATTTCACATTAATACTTACATTCATCTCACAGCTGTTCCGTAGAGATACTCGTGACACAGATTACGGATACCACCGCTAGATTGTGATAGATGTAGAGAGGGGGGGGAGAGAGAGAGAGAGAGAGAGAGGAGAGAGAGAGAGAGAGAGAGAGAGAGAGAGAGAGAGAGAGAGAGAGAGAGAGAGAGAGAGAGAGAGAGAGAAACAGGCAAGAATACAGCAGAAGTAAAGAGAGACACGGACAGACAGAGAAACAGAGAAAGAGGCAGACATACAAACAGATAGACAGAGACAGAGCAGAAGATAGACAGAGAGAGACAGACAGACAAGAGAAAAAGACAGAGAGAAAGAAAAACGCCCAAACAAACAGGAGACGAAGAACAAACCATAAAAACTGAGTACCCAAAGACACCAGCAATGCACCCTCCTCGCAGTCTCCATAAGCGATCGCCTTCCCATGACTCATGACCGTGACAACCATTCCCCATAACTGTAATGACTTCTCACGGCTGAAACAAGGGAGATTCTCGCGCCCCGAGGAACCTCCATTGCCGTGTCCGCCCGTCCTCGCCAGCAGCTGACGTCGATGGCGCCCTACTTACCGGGACTTCCTCGATTAAGCAGTGCGTGGATTGGCCGTGCGAAATTCCCCGGGTGATTTCAGAACGGA
>NW_020871046.1:321740-344240 GCF_003789085.1 Penaeus vannamei
CCTCGTCTCTTTGTCGGCAAAGACTTCGTCGAGGTTGACGTCCTCAAGCATCTGCGTCACGGCTTTCTCGTCACTGTGGCGGGCATGCAACACGTCAATGCAACACGTCAACAAAGCGCAACACAAGGGAATGCAGCCTTGCGTCTTAGGCAGGCTTGTTAAAGATATATATATTCTAAATCAAAAGAAAAGCAGAACTAAAAAAAGGTCAGCTTTACATGCTCTTACTAGAAGTAATTTATAAGGTTTTTACTAAATTATGATAATGAGAAAAAGATATTCACAAGAGCCTTTAAAGGAAGTTTAAAATTAGCTAAAAGAAAAAACTACATTTAATGTATATATAGCAAAACAAACAAAGACACATTTACAAATGAACAAATAACTATTCCAATTAGCAAGTCCACATCCGCCTCTGACAAAACACACAAGATTATCAATTACCGTTCTGAAGGCAATGAACATTAACGCAATCATCATCATTATCCTCTCAAAATCCCTATAATTAGCCTCGCGGATGTCGGACTGCTAATAAAGTAAAAAAGCCATTGCAATTACACATGCAAAAGGGATCTTGCATGAGTCATCGAAACTTACATAGTAGGAGCAGGAGTGTTGAAGGTCTGGCTGTCGGGCTCGGAATCTGTGGTGTGCCGCCTCGGGCCGTTGGCTGGAAGAGGGAGGTAGAGACAGGTAAACACTACATGCATACGTAATTATCCACGTTGCTTCGTGTGTAAGTTCAGAGATTTCTTTGTGATCAGTTTATTCCGTGTATTTCATTCAGTGATGGTGTTATGTATGTATTATACTCCTTATCTTATTACTGTTATCTAACTTTCTCACTCCTTATTCTAATCGTCATAATACTATCTTTATCGTTATCGTCCATTACATTCTTTATCACATTACTACCTTTTACCTGTATCCTTATCGTCATATTACTATCGTTTCTGTCATCACCCATCATTTTCTGTCATCACCCATCATCACAATCATCACTTTACTATCATTTTCCATCATTATCCACGATCCTCCTCATAACCTTACCATCTTTACTATATCTTTACTAAGATCCTTATCAGCATATTCCCCTTCTTCCATCATCTTCCGCATCCTACTCATCCCTAAGATTAATCAACAGGATTTGCGAGCTTCGATTCTTTACCATTATCTTCAATTAACCAAATCACCATTTACCATTACATTACCATATATTATAGCTTTCACCAATCATCTTCCCCATTACATTGCTATCTTTTACTGCCATTATCCTTTATCTTCCTCCACTCATCCCTACGATCAGTAACTGTAAATCTTGGTCTTATTCTTCCCTACAATGTCACTATATATATATATAATGATATAGTATTATAATCCCTATAACCAATATCTATTATTTCCCAGCGTCTCCCGATCTGCCAGACTTATGTGGGAAACCTGACGATTTTCTCTCTTACTCTTCCCTACAATCAATCACAATCTATTTGATAATATCATACTATAATCCCTAAAACCAATCTCCATAATCTCGAAGCGTCTCCCGATCTGCTGGACTTACCTCTCACTCATCCCTACGATCATTTTCTATCTATTTTATAGCAGTGTAAACTATCTATATGATAGTATAATACTATAATCCTTTTAACCAATCCCTGTAATATCCCAGAGTCTCAAAATCTGCCCGACTTACGTGGAGGATTTCTGACGATTTTCGGGTTGTCGATCTCGCTTTACTCTTCCGTACAGTCCCTATCTATACGGTCAGTCATTCTCTATATATAATAATAATCCCTATAACCCATCTCTATCCTTTCCGAGCGTGTCCCGATCTGCTAGACTTACGTGGAAGACTTCTGACGATTTTCGGGTTGTAGGACTCTCTCTCACAGCAGTGTAAACTATCTATATAATACTATAATACTAGAATCCCTATAAGTAATCTCTATCCTTTCCGAGCGTCTCCCGATCTGCCAGACTTAGACTTACGTGGAAGACTTCTGACGATTTTCGGGTTGTAGATCTCGCCCTTACTCTTTACAGTCTATCTATACAGTCAGTTTCTCTATAAAATAATAATCCCTATAGCCCATCTCTATCCTTTCCGAGCGTGTCCCGATCTGTCAGACTTACCCTTGTACTTCTGAAGAAGTGAGCGTCTCCCGATCAGACTTACGCTTCTGACGATTTTCGGGTTGTAGATCTCGCCCTTACTCTTCCCTACAGTCCCTATCTATACGGTCAGTCATTCTCTATAAAATAATATCCTATAACCTCTCTATCCTTTCCGAGCGTGTCCGATCTGCTTTACGTGGAAGACTTCTGACGATTTTCGGGTTGTAGATCTTGGGGTCGGACACCATGCGGACGAAGAAGGACCGCTTGTACCGCAGGCTCTTCTTGTTCTTGCGGTCGAGCATCTGGAACACTTCTTCGGTGCCTTCTTCGGCCTCCTTCTGCGCCTCCTCTTCCTTGTTCTCTTTCGTCTCCTCGACCTGCTGTGGAGAAGAGGAGAGGAAAAGAAAAGGGGGATGAATTTGAGCATTCTAGTTAAGGTAAGGTAGAATGATAAAAGATAAAAAAAGTGAAATGAAAGTTGTGAAATAGAGTAAAGGATAAGGTGAACAAAGTTGGAAGATTATAAAGTAGTTCACTTGCTTCACATATCATTACTGGTGTGCTTTAAAAAAAAATAAAATGGGTTTCTAATGTACAATTGATGGGTTTCCTTACCTTCTCTTTGTTCTCCAATTCCTCGGCCATGATGACCTTCATGTCAGCAGCAAACTGTGTAATGACTTCCCACGCATAGTCTGTAGAAGGGGAGAAAAATAATCTAAATTCGTGTCTACAATAACACAATTTTCTTTCAGTCAATTGAACTCAAATGTCTCAAAAAACAACGACAAAAATGTAATTGAATCATACGAAATCAGTATCTAGAATAGCACGTTTCACCAAACCATATAAAACCAGAACCAGAAATAACACAATTCTCTTCAAAGTATGAAACTAGTGCCGAAAATGGCAATTTCCACGAACTTTTACGAAATCAATGCCCAAAACATCCCAATTTTCATGAACTTATACAAAATCCAAGCCCTAAAATACCACAATAACCTTAAAAAATCAAGCCCTAAAATACCACGATTCCCACCAAACCACACACCCCCATATACCAACCCAGACCACAAGAACCTCTCGTTTTGAGACCTAAAGACCCCCCCCCCCCTTGTACTTACCGATATCGGCGTCGGTGGCGTTCTGGGCGCAGACACAGAACCGGATAACGTATCTGTCGTTGAGGGAAGCGGGGACCATGTGCAGCTTCCCGGAGGCGTTGATGGAAGACAGCAGCTTCTGGTTGATCAGGTTCGTTCCCTTCAGTCTAATGGGGCAGACGAGGTCGTTTAGGAGTGATTGGTTTTTAATGATGTTTGGTGATTGTTGTATGTATTTATGATGGTTATCATGGGTATTCTTTCTTTATCTTTTATGATAATGACAGCGATTACTGTCGGTATTATTGCGATTATGAGTCCTTTTCTTCTTTTCTATTTTTTATCTACTTAATGGCCTATCGTTTTTTTTATGGCCCATCTAGTTTTATTTCTTTTTCTTTTTTCCTCTTAATGGCCTACCGCCGCTCCTTAGCCAAGCCGACTGAGCACCCACCTGAAGCAGACCAAGCCGAGGCCGACGGGGCTGGCGACCTCGAAGCTGGGCTCCTTCCTGACGTGGGCCTCGAACCTCTTGGCGAGACGGCAGTGCTCGCGGATGTACTTCTGCAGGCCCTCCACGCCGAAGGAGCGGATCACGAACCACAGCTTGAGGGCGCGGAACCGGCGGCTCAGCGGGATGCCCCAGTGCTGCGGGAGAGGGGGGCGGGGGGGCGGGGTGAGTTTGTGACGGAGGAATTGGGAATCGGGATTATTTCATTTTTCTGTTTTTTTCTTTTTCTTTTTTTCGCGTTTCTTCTGTCTTCTTTCGTCTTCTCTCTCTCTCTCTCTCTCTCTCTCTCTCTCTCTCTCTCTCTCTCTCTCTCTCTCTCTCTCTCTCTCTCTCTCTCTCTCTCTCTCTCTCCTCTAAACGTGTGTGTGTGTGTGTGTGTGTGTGTGTGTGTGTGTGTGTGTGTGTGTGTGTGTGTGTGTGTGTGTGTGTGTGTGTGTGTGTGTGTGTGTGCATTCGTCTGTATGCTGTAAACCCAACCCAACTATTAAACGATAACACCACTTCTTCCGCCCTCCCTCCTCCCCCCCACGAGAGAGAGGAGAGAGAGAGAGAGAGAGAGAGAGAGAGAGAGAGAGAGAGAGAAGAGAGAGAGAGAGAGAGAGAGAGAGAGAGAGAGAGAGAGAGAGAGAGAGAGAGAGAGAGAGAGAGAGAGAGAGAGAGAGAGAGAGAGAGAGAGAGAGAGAGAGAGAGAGAGAGAGAGAGAGAGAGAGAGAGAGAGAGAGAGAGAGAGAGAGAAAGAAAGAAAGAAAGAAAGAAGAAAGAAAGAAAGAAAAGAAAAACCGTTCTCCCCCAAACAAGCAATCCACGCCTAACGACCGCCATTACGGACGGAAAACAGACACCCCCCAACAGGCAGGCCTCTCGCGGTGGAAACTTACCCTGTAGTCAATGGACTTCTCAGAATACGAGTGTTGCAGGTAGAGAGGGTCCACCACCAGGGCCTGCGTCAGTCGGAAGCGGTCCTTCACCCTGAAGAGAAGAAAGGCATTCACACACACGGTTAGGTTTATGTTTGTTTGTTTTTTTAACACACACGGAAAGGTTTATGCTTGTTTGTTTTTCTGTCTCTGTTTCTTTCTATTAATTCATCTGTTTGTCTATTTGTTGATTGATTGTTATTTTGTGTCTTCGTTTTTCGATTGTCTTTTTTTGTTTGTTCTTTTTTTGATTTTTCATCCGTTCAATCATTTATCTGTGTTTATCCGTGTATTCATTAATTTATCTGTGTGTCCTTTTCACTTACCTGTTTGTCTGTCTGAATATATATAGTCAGATATATATCTATTCATATTTATCCATATCTATCTGTTTATCTATTAATTTGCCTATCCATCTATCTATTTCCATACATATTCATATACCATTTTATCTTTTATATCATTTTAATTATTATCTTTTATATCATCCATTCGGAGGGAAACACACACTCATTCGATCTGCAGTGTACAAGTAACTTTATAAGTGGAACCGACTTTTTAAAGACTATTATTAATACCGCTTGTGTTGCTAATTACGGAAAACACCATTCACTAACAGCAGGAAACTTACCACATGAGAGAACAGTCGAAGTTCGTCAGCATGAACTTGTTCGGGTTAAAGTTGAACGAGGAAGCATACTGGAAAGGGAAAAAAAAATCGTTTACAACGAGGTTCTCTTGTGTGTGTGTGTGTGTGTGTGTGTGTGTGTGTGTGTGTGTGTGTGTGTGTGTGTGTGTGTGTGTGTGTGTGTGTGTGTGTGTGTGTGTGTGTGTGTTATACATATACTTGTACAGTCTGTACTATAAGAGGTTCTCTTGTGTGTGTGTGTGTGTGTGTGTTATACATATACTTGTACAGTCTGTACTATAAGGGTTCTCTTGTGTGTATACATATACTAATGAGGTCTGCTAAATATATAATGTTTTTCATCACATCACAAATGGATTATAACTTCACCCCTTATGATATCTAGAACAGAAGAAAATTCCTAATGACTTCCCATTCATCTAAGAAGTTCGCTCATAAAGTTTGATTTAGAGGAATTCCTCAGCCGCCGCGAGAGAGAGGGTCGACTGGAGAAACATCCCACAAGTCATTCAAAACGGAGATATCGCGGGAAAAAAAAACGGGAAAAAGTGATCCTTAATTAAATAATCTATCACAGAGAATACTCTACCCCCCCCCCCCCTTGGGAGACGAAGGTAAATGCAGGAGAGACTCACCTCAATGCCCTTCATGGGGCCTCGCAACTCGGGGCAGATGAACGAGTTGCCTGCATAGGCGCCGTCGACGTGCAGCCAAGCCCCGTATTCCTCGCACACGGGACCTACACGGACGAAGAAAGGAAGTTAGCTATCGACTACATCATCTGTAATTAATAACATCACCCTAGGAATAGCTCAGGTTATATTCGGTGCATATTTCAAGAGGCTGTCGTCAGGAAAGTCGTCGCAGAGAAAGAGGCATTGATCGGCCCCGTCAGCGGCGCCCTGGAAGACGTCGAGAGCGCACAAAGGGGCACAGGCAAGAGGCGCCCCTGCTTACCGATCTCGGCGAGGTTGTCGAAGGAGCAGCAGGAGGTGGTGCCGAGGGTGGCCTCCACGTAGAAGGGGATGAGGCCCATGGCGCGGTCCTCCTCCATCACCTGAGGGAGAGGGCGTTCTTACAGACCGGGTTGTGAGAAGGAATCACACGCGGAAATTCATATCGTAACAAGGGAAGCTCTTTGGGAAATTGGATTGTGAATTATGAAGGTTTTTTTCTTTCTTTCTCTTTGCTATGTGTGTAGCATGTATTGGATGGCTGGACAGATGGATAAATGGGCGAATGAATGGATAGAAGGCTGGAGGAATGAATGGATGCATAGACGGATGTACGAGTGTATGCACGGGTGAATGGGTAGCCAGATGTATGCACGGAAGGACGAGGCGTATCCCTGCGGACGGCGCTCACCTGCTGGAGCGTGGATCCCCTGAGGCTCTGGTTCTCGTCAGGCTCCAGGATCCTCATCTTGACGAAGGCCATCATGGCCGCCTTCTCGACGCACGAGTGGGCCTCCTTGCTGCAGTAGGCCATCATCTTGGACAGCAGCACGCCCTCCTCCACGAACGGGTGCTGCTTCTTCAGCTGGCGGATCTTGTGGGCGCGGGCGGCCAGGAGGGACACCAGGACGCACTCCGACGCCGAGCCCTGGGGAAGGTGGAAGGGGGGGGGGGTCAGGTGAGGCTCCGAAAGTTATCGTTTTTAGGGGGTCAAGTGTGCATTTTGTATTTTAATCAGTTATGCTCCTTTTGTGTGTCTTAATCACTTATGTATCTTATTACCTATCTTAATGAGATTTGCACCTTCTCATCTACCATAAGTATGTACCTTCTTATCTTTTTTAATCCGTGATTCACCTTCGTATTTATCCAACTATATATTTCCTTCTTTATTCATCTATTCTATCTATCGACGGTTATTTTTTTCATCCATTTTTGAGTGTGACTTTTCTTCAATAAACAAAGTTCATTCGCGTAACCTTTCAGAACTTACTCACTTCCTATTCATGAGACGGCCTGGGAGAGCCAATCAGATCTCAATCATTAATGCAGAACTTTAGCCAAAACATAAACTTTTATTGCCGTGATTGCCGGCTTTGTAGTAGTAGAAATAAAGCCAAAGTGTGTGTGTGTGTGTGTGTGTGTGTGTGTGTGTGTGTGTGTGTGTGTGTGTGTGTGTGTGTGTGTGTGTGTGTGTGTGTGTGTGTGTGTGTGTATCTGATGAAGCTGCCATTTTTGTGTACTGTAGAAATATCAGCAGTATTAGTAGAAATAAACCCCCATATATGTAATTGTTCTGACGAGGCTGCTATCTCTACTATAGCAGAAATAACAATAGCATTGATAAAAATAACCCCCATATATGTAACGAATAACCCAAGTTGTGAAAAATGACTAAAAATGACTTTAAAATGACCTCATATCCCACGATAAGCAATTAATACAGACAGATGCGTATCGTTAAGACATTTTCCCATTTGAGACGAAGTGAGTCTATTTTGAGAAGACAATATGACCGAGATGAATAAGATCAGACAAAGTTTGCGAGCGAAAGGTCAGAAGTACTAAAATAGGCAGATCCGGTAAATGATTAATTCTCTCCATCTCCTTAGCTAATTGGCCACCCACGCGCATACATCCCCCATTCCCGTTCCCATTTCTATGCGTATTTGCGTTCCCATTCCGATTTCCACCTCCCCTCCCCCCCCCCGAAAAATATTTACAATGTGTCTTCCAGCCCCATTTACATTCCTATTTCCATATCCAGCCCCATTTTCACCACCTATTTCCTATTCCCACTCCCTTTTCCCAATCTGATTCCCATTCCCACTTTCATTCCTACTCTTCTTCCATTCTCAATCCCATTCTGATTCCTACCCCAATCCTATTCTGATTCCCAACCCAGTCCCATTCATATTCCCACCTCCATTCACATTCTCATTCCCCCGCCCCATCCCCCCACGTCCCCTCCCAACCCCGAACTGTCCTCCCACAAGGTTTTTTTTTTTCTTTTTTCTTTTTCTTTCCCTCCGCCCTAGAGTAACTTTAGCTCCAAAGACCAAAAGGCTAGTCTCTCGGTGGTCGGTTCCTCCTCGCACAACAGGTAGGGCAGGCTTCCCTACCGCCTCGCTTAACAAATCCTCGACAGACTTAAAGAAAAAAAAAAAAAGATGAAAGGGAGAGAGAGAGAGAAAAAAAATATGTGTGAATGGTTCTCTTCTCCCCCAAAAAAGAAGTTTTAGCGGTGGACCCAAGCTATTGTGGTGGGTAATAGCCACATCGATTTCTTGCGCCGCCCGAGCGAGAGATTCTCCTCCTCCTCCCCTTCCCTCTCATTCCTTTGGTCTCTTCTCCCTTTCCTTCTCCTCCACCCTCCCTCCCTCCCTCCTTCTCCTCCCCTCGTCCCCTCTCTCTCCCTCTCCTTTCCCTGCCTTTCCTTGTCCTCTCTCGCTCCCTATCTCCACCTTTTTTTCCCTCTCGCTCACTTTTCTCGTCTTCCTCCACCCTCTCTTCCTCCCTCCCCTCCTTCCTCTCCCTCCCCCCCCTTTTTTTCTAACCTCTCACCCTCTCTTCCCACCTCCTTCCCTCCCTTCTCCCCTTCCTCCTCCATTCCCTTCCTTCACCCTCCCCCTTCCTCCCCTCCTCGCTCGCCCACAAACTTTACCATTCATCACAAGTTTCAGCGCAGCGACGAAGGAGGCAGGGGGTGCATAGGGTGAGAGGGGGGGGGGGTGGATGTGGAGTTATGTATGTGGAGGGGGGGACGAGTGGAGGCGGGAAGAGGTGGATTTTTTTGGTGCGAGGGGACGGGAGGGTGTGTGCGTGTGGATAGGTGTGTGAGAATGTGTTGGGTGTGTTAGGAATGCCTGATAGCCTGGAGGGGGGGGGGGGGGAAGGGGAAGATAATTCATGTGGAAGTATATATGTGGAGTATGTGGCTTCATGTAGTCGGAACTTATATGCGGGGGAGGAAAATGTGGCTAAAAATAAGTCCCTCTTCTACGTGATTATTTTTTTTTTTTATATCAGACAAGACGATATGATAATTTCGGAGGATGAGAACGTCTAAGGAAGATCTCGAATTCTCCAACGAAACACTAATAAGCAATCTAATCACATGGGAAGACGATCGGTGACAGCTTAAGAAGGGGGAGGAAAGGAAAGGTTTCTACGCTTATGATGTTCATCCCGTCTCATAAGGGATTCAAGTATGTATTCGAGTAGTCTTTTAAGTCGATTTACGGTAAGCTGTCTCACCTGTATGACTCCTCCGCCTTTGCTGTTCTCGGTGAAGGAGAGGAAGTCTTCAGGTAGTCCCACCATCTTTCCTGTAAAATAAGAATAAGAAAAAAACCTTAAAAGCCACGTTTTGTGCATGTAAAAAAAAAGAGAAGAAGATTGGGGCTTTAATAATAGTAAGCACGAGAAATATATTATATTGTAGGATTTGAAAGTTCGCAGAAGGAACAAATATTGGATTAACTCGAGACACTAGAGCGTCAAGGCACTCGACCTGTGAGGGGAAATGGAGACAGGACACGAGGATTTTAATAAAAAGGAGAGAGAGAGAGAGAGAGAGAGAGAGAGAGAGAGAGAGAGAGAGAGAGAGAGAGAGAGAGAGAGAGAGAGAGAGAGAGAGAGAGAGAGAGAGAAGAGAGAAGATAGATAGGGATAGGGATAGTGAGAGAGACAGTGTGTGTGTGAGAGAGAGAGAGAGAAAGAGAGAGATAGGGATAGTGAGAGAGACTGTGTGAGAGAGAGAGAGATAGGGATAGTGAGAGAGACAGTGTGTGTGAGAGAGAGAGAGAGAGACAGACAGACAGACAACGGCAAAGACACAGACAGACAGAGCCAAAGTGACAAAGAAAACGCGAAAGAGGGCGCGAAACCCCCTCCCCCCCCCCCCTTACCAATCCAGTCAAGCACAATCGTCTCCAGCTCCGTGCAGGCCGGCGACGCTGCCCACGAGAACCCGATGCATCCTATGCCGTCGCTAAGCATGTCCCCCAGGATGCTCGGGTAGGAGTTGCCGGAGGGGAAGTAGGCGTGGAACCGCGGGTGCTGCCAGTGGGTCACCTGCGGGAGGAAGGGGGCGGGGCGGTTAGACTTCGGGGATCTGGATTTGGGGGGGAGAGGCCGTGGGTAGGATGAGGGTGACGGTGGGAAGGGGCGAGGTGCTGGGCGGGGCCTGGTAGGACGATGCGGGATTGTCAAAATGTTTGGTTGTGTATTGTATCTATGTAAATTAGATGACCTCACGCGGGGAATAGATGCGTAAAAGGTTAATGAATATAATAAACAGAGAATATAAACGGTAAAATACGAGGATAGCTATTGTAGAACAAACAGCGAACAGCTCCAAGTAAAAGGACAGTGAGAAGGAGAGTTTTACCCCGGGCATGATCTTGTCCTCGACGTCTTTCATGATGTCGTCCCAGCCCTCGCCCTTCTGAGGAGCCTCGAGGGGCACCAGGTCCTTCAGGTAGCCGGGCTCGATCGCGGGCGTCACTCGCCGGTTCTCGATGGTGTCCATGTAGTTGGCGATGTAGTCCACCATCTCCTTCCCTCGCTTACGGAACTCCTCGGAATTCATGGCTGGGTCCTGGGGCTGAGGGCGCGAGGGAGCGGGTGCTGGGCGGGAAGGGCGGTCGGTGGCTGCTGCTGCTGAAGGAGGCGCGGGCGTCCTTGGCTGTCGTCTCCTGCGGGGGGAGGGGGGAGCGTGGTTAGGAGGGGAGGGGGAGGCGGTGGGATTCAGAGCGGTGATGAAGTGCAGTAAAATGAAGAGGAAAATCAACGAGGAAATAACACTTGTCATACACACTGGCCACATGTAGATTCACGAAAACATATACATATACATAGATGCATAGACACACACGCATATATACATGAATATATACATATATATATATATATATATATATATATATATATATATATATATATATGTATATATATGTATACATACATACATATGTATGTATATACACATACATATACATATATACACCCAAACACGGCCGCCCATGTTCCAAGGCACGAGCCGAGTAATGATCCGCGTCCGTCATATTCACCCTCGCTAAACGCCGACGAATTCGACCGCCCACAAAATGATCCCCGGAGCCACAAGGCGCACGCCCATCCCGCCCATTAGGCAGCGATAAAGCCATAACGAGAGTTAAGGCGAAGCATAATAGTCACCAATTACACGCGGGCGGCGGCCAAAGGCAGTGGGCGCCTCCGTGATGGAACCGCGCGGGTGGGCGTAGGAGCGGGGGGGGGGGGGTGGTGACGGGCGGCAGGGGAGGGGGCTTTGGGTCTAGGGAGGTTGGGGGGGGGGGGAGCGGGATTCTGAATAGGGGGAGGGGGAGGGGGTGGTCCAAAGAGGGGGGGTTTTAATGGGGGTGCTTATTGGGGGGGGGTTAATGGGGGTTCTTAATGAGAGTTTCTTAAGGGAGGCTCTTAATGAAGGGGTTACTTATTAATGAAGGTTCAGTTGTTGTTTATTAAGGGGGGAAGGAAACAGCCTTTCGAAGTGTGCTAAAGAATCGTGTCTGGATGTAGGTCTGGGAATTGTTAAAAGGAAAAGACAGACAAAAAAAAAAGGAAAAGAGAGAAAAAAGAAAAAGACAGACAAAAAAAAAAGAAAGAAAAAAAACAAAAAAACAGCTCGACATTACTAAGATCCTTTCTTTCTACCCGATCTGACCTCAGCAGCCCTCTTCCTTATTTCCCTTCCCCTCCAGCTCCCCTTCTCCCTTATTTTCCCTTCTTCTCTCCCCCATCTCCATAACCCTCTCCCTTTCCCCTTTTCTCCTCCTCTCCCTTCTCTTCCTTTCTCCTCTCCTTCTCTATCCCCGCTTCCCTTTTCCCTTCTCCTCCCTCTCCTCTCCTCCTCTCCCCTCTCTTCTCTATCTCCGCCTCCCTTTCCCTTCTCCCTTCCTCTCCTTTCCCCCCTCTTCCCTCTCCTCTTCTCTTTCTCCCCCTCTTCTCTCTCCTTCCTCCTCTCCCTCTCCTTCTCCTCCTCCTCCATCTCTCCTCTCCTCTCCTCCTCTTCCCCTCCTCCTCTCCTCTCCTCCTCCTCGGCTCCTCGAAAAGAGTGATCCGCACGCAGGTCGACGTCGTCCTCCCACGCCAGAGGACTCACCCTCCAGGAGACAATTCGAGGGGGGAGATAAGGGAAAAAAGAGAAGAGGGGGAGGCAGAGAAAGAGGGGGAAAGTAGGGGAAGAGAATAAGGGGAAAAAGAGAAGAGGGGAAAAGGAAGAGGGAAAGGGAAGAATAAGGGGAAAAAAGAAGGGGGAGAAGAGAGAAGAGGGGAAAAGAGAGAATAAGGGAAATGGGGGAAGGGGGAGAGAAGAGAAGAGGGAGAGAAAGAATAAGGGAAATGGAGAAGAGGGGAGAAAGAAGAGAAGAGGGGAAAAGAGAGATAAGGGAAATGGAGAAGAGGAGGAGAGAAAGAAAGAGAAGATGGGAAAAGAAAGAATTAAGGGAAATGGAGAAGAGGGGGAGAAGAGAAAGAGGGAAAAGAGAGAATAAGGGAATGGGAGAAGAGAGGAGAAAGAAGAGAAGAGGGAAAAAAAAGAGAGAAAGGAGAGAAAGAGAAAGAGAAGTGATAAAGAGGAAGGAGAGAAAGATCAGGAGAGAGGAGGAAAGAAAAAAGAGGGAATAAAAGAGTAGAAGGGAGAAAGAAGGAAAGGAGAGGGAGAGTGTAGAAAGGGGACGAAAGGGAATGGGAGGAGAAGAGGGAGAAGGAGAGGGGAGTAGGGAGGGGAGGAAGAGGGAGAGAGTGGCAAGAGTCGAAAAAGAAGGAAGGGAAAGGCAAAAGAGAAAGGAGAGGAAGAAGAAGGGAGAGGCGAAGGAGGTAGGAGAGGGAAGAGACGAATGAGAGGGGAGAGGAAGAAGAGACGAGAGAGGAGAGAAACGAAGGAGAAGGGAAGAAAGTAGAGACGAGAGAGGAGGAAGAGACGAAGGAGAGGAGGAGACGAAGGAGAGGAGAGAGGAGAGAGACGAGGAGAAGGAGAAGAGAAAGTAGAGACGAGAGAGGAGGAAGAGACGAAGGAGAGGAGAGAACGAAGGAAGGGAGAGGAGGAAAGAGAGACGACAGTGAGAGGGAGAGAAAAGAGAGACGAGAGAGGAGAGAGAAAAGGAGAAGAGAAGAGAGAGAGAGAGGAGAGAGAGAAGGAGGAAGGGAGAGAAAAGAGACGAGAGAGGAGAGAAGACAGAAGGAAAGGAGAGAGGAAGAAGAGAGAAGAAAGAGATAGAGAAGAGAAGAGACGAGAGAGACGAAGGAGAGGGAGAGGAAGAAGAGACGAAGAGGAGAACAGACGAAGGAGATGGGGAGAAGAAGAGACGAGAGAGGAGAGAGCGAAGGAGAGGAGAAAGAAAATAGAGACAGAGAGGAGAGAGACAAGGAGAGTAGAGAGAACGAAGGAGAGGAGAGAGGACGAAGAGACCAGAAGAAGAGACGAGAGACGAAGAAGAGACGAAAGGAGAGGGAGAGAGGAAGAAGAGACGAGAGAGGAGAAGAGAGGAAGAAGTGACGAGAGGACGAAGAGAGACGACGGGAGGGGAGAGGAGGGGGCCGCGGAAGGGAGCCAAGGCCCGGCGTCAATTCTGGCGTTGTGGCCGCCGCCGACAATGAGAGGCTGCGAAGCGTGCTTGGCATCCCTTCGCCCTGGAATTCTCAGTCCTGTATAAGATATGGAGTCTCGCCCTCCTCCCTCCCTTCCCTCCTTCCCCTTCTCCTCTCTCTCTCTCTCTCTTCTTCACCCTGCCTCCTCTCTCGCCCTTCTTCCCTCCTACTCTCTCTCCCTTCTCTTATCTCTTCCCTCGCCCTTCTCTTCCTCGCCCTCCCTCCCCTCCTTCCCCTTCTCCCTCTCCTCTCTCTCACCGTTCCTTCCCTCCTCCCTCGCCCTCCCTTCTTCTTCCTCTCTTCCTCGGCTCCCTCCCCTCCTCTCTTCTCGCTTCAGTCCGCTCCTCCCTTTATCTTCCTCCTCCCCCTCACTTTCTTTCCTTCCCCCCCCTCCCTCCCCCTCCCCTTCCCTCGGGGCTCATAAAATCACTCCCTCAAAACCCCGCGTTTAATCCGCCACCTCAAACCGATTTCCCCCGTATCCGGATTTCTGTGTATCGCAAAATCCCCTTCGGAATCTGACCGAATAAGCAAATATTTCGGCTGAAAAGCTTGCGTCTTAAAGCTTTTTTTTTTTTTTCCTTTTCTTCCTTCTCCTCTCTTCTTCTTCTCTTTTAAGGCTTGCGTTTAAAGCTTTTTTTTTTCTTTCCCGTTTTAAGGCTTGCGTCTTAAAGCTTTTTTTTTTTCTTTTCTCCTTCTTCTCCTTCTTCTCCTTCTTCTTTTCCCGTAGGTGAGACCTCCCGGCGGGGATTCCCCCAGGAGGCGGGCGGCGTGGGAGGCCAAAAATGGTATGGCAGGAGGTCCCGCGCGCCGCCCGTATCTCTCTCATCATCGCTAAATTGATTTTCATTGTGGTTAAAAAACGTAGCTTGCATTTCCATCTCTCGCGAGGGCGGGCGTTGCGCCGAGAGTGGATCCGGTGCAAATTGTGGTTGGGATATCGTGCCTCCGTGATGATCTGGGATGAACATGCTCGCACACACACACACACACACACACGCACACGAACACGCACGCACACACACAACCACACACACACACACACACACACACACACGAGTACAAACATACACACATATATGAGTACGAAACACACAGATACACATACATATACACATGCATATATACATACAAACACACACACACACACACACACACGCATGTTCATACATATACACATACATATTTATCAATCTATGTATCTGTCTATCTATCTGCCCGTCTGTCTGTCTCATTTGTCTTTCTATCTATCTATCTGTCTACCTATATATATATACACATTATTGTATATATTCATACACACAAGATCTGCTTATATGTATTTATATGAATATGTAAATTGATGTTTACATATTCAGATCTATGACACACTACTTGCGTGCCATACAAACTCGATCTTAAAGTTAACGTGCCATCTCCCTCCCTCCAGCCTACCCTTCCCTCCCTCCCTTTATTTGACCCCCTCTCCCCTTCCCTCCTCCCTTTTTCCCGTTCCCTCCCTCCCTCCTCCCTCCTCCCTTCCTCCTAGACCCTTTCCTCCTTTATTTCCCCTTCCTTTCCTCTCCTCCCTTCCCTCCCCTCCCTTCCCTTTCCTCCCTTCCTCCTTATCCTCCCCTTTCAACCCTCCCTTCCCTCTCCCCCCTCCCCTGTCCTCCCTCCTCCCTTCCCCCCCTCCCTCTCCTCCCGTTTCCTCCCTCCCTTCCTCTCCCTCCCTCCCTCCCTTCCCTCCCTTTATCCCCGTTCCCACCCTCCCTCGCCCTTCCGAGAATGCCTCGCATGATCCCAATTTCCCTCAAAATGAGAAGCCCGGCGAGGGGAAGCCGCGCCAAGAGAGGGGAAAAAAAGAGGGTCATGGAGTTACCAGGATCTCGATGATACTTAAGAAGGAGGAGCGAAAAAAAATACAGAAACGGCTTAGAATATGTGATAAAGATAGGGCGTAAGGGGAGGAGGAGGAGGGGGAAGATGAGAGGAAAAGGGGGATGGTGAACACGCGATAAAGATAGGGTATAAGGGAAGGAGGGAGGAAGATGAGAGCAAAAGGGGATGATGAACACGCGATAGAGACAGGGCATAAGGAGGAGGGAGGAGGGAGAAGACGAGAGGAAAAGGGGGATGGATGAACACGCGATAAAGACAGGGCATAAGGGGGAGGGAGGGGAAGACGAGAGCCAAAAGGGGGATGCTGAACACGCGATAAAGACAGGGCATAAGGGGGAGGGAGGAGGGAGAAGACGAGAGCAAAAGGAGGGATGCTGAACACGCGATAAAGACAGGACATAAGAGGGAGGGGAGGAGGGAGAAGACGAGAGCCAAAGGGGGATGCTGAGAAGAAGAGAATGGGAAGGGGAAAAGGAGAGGGAGGAGGGAGAAGACGAGAGCCAAAGGGGGGATGCTGAACACGCGATAAAGACAGGGCATAAGGGGGAGGGAGGAGGAGGAAGACGAGAGCCAAAGGGGGGATGCTGAGAAGAGGAGAAGGGAAGGGAAAAGGAGGAGGGAGGAGGGAGAAGACGAGAGCCAAAGGGGGGATGCTGAGAAGAGGAGAAAGGGAAGGGAAAAGGGAAGTCATTAGCACGCCGCAAAATACCGAGGGAGACGCCACGTGCTTTTATTACTGAGGAATTTGATTGACAATAAAAGAAACGGAGGAGGAGGCTCTTGAAAGCGACATGGTGGAGGCTCTGAAAGATATGAGATGGTCATTCACTTATTCAAATATTTAGCCCATACTCACACACACACACACGCGCGCGCACACACACACACACACACACACACACACACACACACACACACACACACACACACACACACACACACACACACACACACACACACACACACCACACCACACACTCACAGACATATACATATATAGATAGATATATAAATACATATATGTGTGGGTGTATGTGTGTGTATGTTATATGTACATCTGATAAGCATCCACGTACACACGCACATGTATACCGGAGTCCTTGCCGCAAGGTCGTATGCAAAATTCACCTCCAATTTCTATATCGTCTGACGCAACAAGTCATAGAAAACGAGGCGACCCGAGCACAAGACCTGTTGCTCGTCGGAGTGATAATAACAAGAGAGAGATTATTCGCAGGACCTCAGCAGGAAGGTATGGGTTAAATATTATATTAATGGCCCATGGGAGTACGTGGGCGGATGAGCGTGCGTGGGCGGTTGCGTGGGCGTGAGGCTTGTGTAAAAGTGAAGGGAGGAGAAGAGCGTCCTCGCGGCGGGGTCTGCCTTGGCCGGCCTGCGCCCCACCCCGCCGCCTCTGTAATGAGTCTGTCACCGGCAGACTGACTTCGCTCTTGCCTCTTTGAAGCCTCGCAGGCCTTTCTTTCTCGCCCTGGAACCCCGCTCGTCTGCCGCCCCCCCAGCTGCGTCCTCGCGCTGGGCGTCTGGCGCTGTCTCGAGTCAGGAGAGGACCAGCGGGGATTCCCTGGAGAGGTTTCGCTTTTAGATTTGCGCTTGGCGGGGCCTTCCTTTTCTCTGTCTGTCTGTCTGTTCTCTCTCTCTCTCTCTCTCTCTCTCTCTCTCTCTCTCTCTCTCTCTCTCTCTCTCTCTCTCTCTCTCTCTCTCTCTCTCTCTCTCTCCTCTCTTCCCTCCTCCCTCCTCCCTTCCCCTTCCTCCTCCACACATACTTCAACTCGTACATGTATTACACAACACCCACACTTTTTTTTTCTTCCAACACACACCCACTTTTCACTGACGGCCTACGATCAGCTGCCTAATCCCACCATTGGCAAATGAAGATGTTGATGGCGGACAAACACAGTCATTTCCACGCTCAGGGAGGTTAGCACTTTATAACCCCACGGACCCCTGTGCGATGCCTGAGGGTTAATGATCCAGCTTTAACCCTCAGGCATTACACAAACCCTAATCCTACGTTATGCTTTCCCCATCTCCCCGTTCGCGTTTTCTTTAATACTCGCGCTTTTCTCTTTTCTCTCTGTCTCTGTTTCTCTTTCTCTTGTCTGTCTGTCTCCTCCCTTCTCTCTCTCTCTCTCTCTCTCTCACTCTCTCTCTTGTCTCTCTCTCTCCTCTCTCTCTCTCTCCCTCCTCCCTCCCTCCCTGCCCGTCCCTCTCCGCCTACACACATACTCGAATCGTATTGTATTACGCACACCCACCTTTTCCCATTTTTCTTCACTAAACGCCTACGATCAGCTGCCTAATCCACATCGGGAAAATGAAGACGTTGATGGCGCCAAACACGAGTCTTTCCACGCTCAGGGAGGTTTAGCATTTTATAACCACGGACCCTGTGCGATGCCCTGAGGGTTATGAATCGCTTTTACAAAAGGTTATGCTCTCCCCATTCGTGTTTTTGGACTCGCGCCAACTCTGGCTGTCTCTCTCTAACTCTTCTCTTCTCTCTTTCTCCCTCCCTAATCTCTCTCTCGCCTACTCTTTCCCTTTTGCCTCTATGCTTCCATTCCTCCCTCACGTTTATTAATATCGGTACAGGG
Source organism: Penaeus vannamei (assembly GCF_003789085.1). Lineage (NCBI taxonomy): Eukaryota > Metazoa > Arthropoda > Malacostraca > Decapoda > Penaeidae > Penaeus > Penaeus vannamei. The sequence goes on from NW_020871046.1 coordinate 340,126, forward strand.
GAGAGGCCAGTATTTACCCAAATGAATGTGGGTTTCGTATTATGAGTTCATGGACTGTCTCGAGAACTCTTTATCTTTATCATCATTATCTTCATCAACTATACCACCGTTAATTACTCTCTAACTTTATTTTTCTCTCCCTCCACTCTCTTTCTGCTACTCTCTCTCTGTCTGTCTCTGTCTCTGTGACTCTCGTCTTGTTGTGTCCTGTGTCTCTGTCTCTCCTCTCTCCTCTCTCTGCTCTCTCTCTCTCTCTCTCTCCTCTCTCCTCTCTCTCTCTCTCTCTCATTCTCGTCTTTCTTCTTTTGACAGCCACGTATTCTGCGGCGTCACACAAAACATCCATAGAACTTTTTTTCCCCCATAATGCAAATTCCCTGTACCCCCCCCCCCCCTTCGCGAAATTCCATCAGCTGTTCTCTCTCTCTCTCATATGAAAGTCAAACTCCTCAGGTGGAGAAGCCAAGATCTTTTTTTTGTCTTCTCCAGCTCCTTCACAAACGGACGGAAGGAAAAGGGAAATAAGAAAGGAGAGGATGAACATTCGCAATCACATTTCGTTCGTAAATAAATAGATAAATAGGTAGATAGATAAATAATAGATAATAAGAAAAAAAAAAGAGGGAGGGAGGGTACAGTCACTCGTTAACTCCCAATATTCGGAAATCGGATCACCATCGGATCACATGCATCACAGACGAAAATAAGAAACATAATTCAAACTGACGTCAAACTAGAATGGAAGAGGCCCTCATTAGCATACGGTCGGACGCCCTGGATTCGAAAGAGGGCCATGGCAGGAGAGAAGGATTCCTGGACGATATCCCGAACGCAGACCCGGGGAGACCTGTCATAGCCCCGGGCTTCATGGGGGGGGGGGACTTATTACACCCGCCGTAGCCTTCCCTCGCGGGGCCAATCAGGGAAAGGGACAAAGGGGGAGGGGGAGGGAGAAGGGAGGGGGAGGGGGCGGTGGGGGAGAGGGGACGGGGAAGGGGCGGTGGGGAGAGGAGAGGAGGGAGGGGCGGTGGGGAGAGGAGGGGGTGAGGGGAGGTAGGGCGGTGGGAGGAGAGGGAGGGGGAGGGGGGGTGGGAAGAGGGAGGGGAACAATCTTCTCCCATTTCTCCCTCAGTGATTACAAGTTTGTGTACACAAGTGAGGAAACGGGCAGATATACATACGTCCTTGGCCGTACTTTCAAGTGGAAATACATATATATACACGCACGCACGAACGAACGAAACGAACACACATACACACACACAAACAAGAAACAAACACACACAAACACAAAACCAAAAAAAACACGCAAACAAACATAAACAACACAATCCACACAGACACACACGCAACACAAACAAACACACACACACACAACACAAAAAACACAAACACAACACAACACACACACACACACACAACACACAAACACACGCACACACACAAATAACAACACAAACACAAAAACTACACACAAAGCACACGCACACATCCTTCGAGCGAATGAATGACCCGACAGCGCCGACGGAGGACAGAGAGAGCGCAGACGGCGATAGGGTAAAGGTGGGGAGGCGGAGCGAACGAAGGGGGGTGGGGGGGCTGCGTCGGAGGGGGAGGTGAGGAGGGGGAAGAGGAGGAGGGAAGAAGGAAGAAAGAGAGAGGGGAAAAGAGGGAGGGAGGGAGAGACGGAGGAGGAGGAGGAAGAAGGAAGAGAGGAGCTGGGAAAAGAGGAGAGAGGGAGAGACGGAGGGAGGGAGGAGGGAAGAAGGGAGAGAAGGAAGGAGTGAGGAAGATGGAGAGCGGTGCGATAGAGGGAGAAACGAAGCAAGTAAAATGAAGAAGAAACGGAGCGAAAGGAAAAGGAAGAGAGGAACAAAAGAAAAAAAGAAATAGGATATAAAAAAAAAAACAAGAAGAGAAGGGAAGGAAGACCAGAAGGGAGGAAGTAGAGAGGAAAGGAGACTAACCCTACACAAGAAGAGAAGGAAGGAAGACCAGAAGGAAGTAGAGAGGAAGGAGACTAACCCTGGTTCACAGACGCCCCTCTACACCCTGGTCGCACGGCTCAACTTTTCCTTCCGAGCCAGCAAGTGTGAATCGTATCACCACAGAGGGGAGACGTGGCAGCATACAACCGTGAATTGAGGATTCTTCGGCAGACTGAAGGATCGGCGGAAGAAGGAAGGCAGGAAAGAAGGGCGGAGAGAAGGGAAGGAAGGGAAGGGAAGGGAGGAAGGAGAGAGAAGCATAGGAGGGGAGGGAGGGAAAGGAGGCAGAGAGGGGGGTGGAAGGGAGGGGAGAGGAGGGAAGGGATGGGAGGGGGTGGGAAGAGGGAAGGGGGAGAGAAGGGGAGGAGGGTGGAAGGGGGAGAGAGGAGGGTGGAGAGAGGAGGAGGAGGGTGGAGGGAGGGAAGGGGGGAGGGAGAGAGGGGGAGGGTGGAAGGGAGGAGGAAGGAAGGAGAGAAGGTAGGAGGGGAGGGAGGGAGAGAAGGGGAGGAGGGGTGGAAGAGGGAAGAGAGGAGAGAAGGGGAGGGAGGGGTGGAAAGGGAGGAGAGAAGGGGAGGAGGGATGGAAGGGAGGGAAGAGGAGAGAGATGGGAGGAGGTGGAAGGAGGGAAGGAAGGGAGGGAGGGGGTGGAAGGAGGGGAAGGGGGGGGGGGGGAGGGCTTTCTCGGGCTCTGGATTGGAAAGGGATCGTCTTAAAAAAAAAAAAAGGAAAAAAATCCCTTCTTTTTTCTTTTTTTTTTTTTTTTACTCCAAAGGAACGACGGTATTCATGTAAACACCTTTGATTTTTTCCCCACCAGATGATCCCCTTTTCCCCCGTTTTTCCCCTGCAGAAAGGACGATATTCATACGCTTTTAATTTTTTCCCCGATGAGTCCACTTTTCCCCCATTTTATCCCTAAAGGAAGGCGGTATCTCTCTCTCTCTCTCTCTCTCTCTCTCTCTCTCTCTTCTCTCTTCTCTCTCTCTCTCTCTCTCTCGTCTCTCTCTCTCTCTCTCTCCTCTCTCTCTCTCTCTCTCTCTCTTCTCTCTCTCTCTCTCTTCTCTCTTTCTCTCTTCTCTGTCTCTCTCTCTCTCTCTCTCTCTCTCCCTCTCTCTCTATCTCTCTTCTCTCTTCTCTCTCTCTCTCATCTCTCTCTCTCTCTCTCTCGTCTCTCTCTCTCCTCTCTCTCTCTCTCTTCTCTCTTTCTCTCTGTCTCTCTCTCTCTCTCTCTCTCTCTCTCTCTCTCTTCTCTCTCTCTCTCTCTCTCTCTCTCTCTCTCTCTCTCTCTCTCTCTCTCTCTCTCTCTCTCTCTCTCTCTCTCTCTCTCTCTCATTCATTCATACGGTCTTAGATTTTTTCTCGATGATCGAGTTCGTGAATGCGGAAAAAAATTACCATAATGCTGATAGACTAAGATAGAAAAGGAGGAAATGTCAGTCGAGAGGAATAAGGAAAGTGACAGGGGAGAAGAAGAAGCTCAGAAAAAAAAAAGAAAATGATGCAAAAAGGAAGGTCATATCAAAGACTGGGGATAAAAGCGAAGAAAAAATGGAGTAAGAAATGAACCGAGGAAAGGAATTTAGGGGAATTTCTGAAAGATTCTGCCGCGGGAAATATAAACAACCAAGAAAATCTAATACGGAAAAAATACCACCCCTAAAAAGAGGCACTTTAACACTGATTATTTCCCTTAATGAAAACAATTGGAGAACAGCAGACATACGAGACCAAGAGACCCGAAAACGAGACCAAATGAGGCTTAAAACCAGACCGACATCAAGCGACCACAAACCAAGACCTTTGAGAAGGAGGAAAGAAAGGAACCGCGAGAGATATCCGAAGCGAGGATCCTCAGATAAGTCTCTAAAGCATCACGGAGAGAGAGGCTGAGAGATAAGGAGATAAGGCGGGTGAGTCTAATCAAGGAGCCTGACATAACGAAGGGGGGACACACCTCAAGGCCGACGAAGGAGAAGGGAAAAGGAGACTCCAAGGAAAGACGGATGGAAAGCGAGAGACAGAGGAGAAAGGAGACAAACGGTGCTAATAGGATTTCGAAATAGGCGAATGGGGAAATTAGCATGATTTGGGAGGGAGATAAGGAGAGGTTGATAAGAACATAGTTAA
>NW_020871046.1:354240-358976 GCF_003789085.1 Penaeus vannamei
GGTCCTCGAGCGGATGAACTGCCCGGAGGAGCCGTCCTCAGATGGAGCCCCCGTCCCTCAGATAAGCCCCCCGGAGGAGGCACCCGCCTCGAGCGATGGAGCTCCCGGAGAGGGCCGATCCTCGAGGCATGGAGCCCCGGGAGGAAGGCCTCTCGAGATGGAGGCCGGAGGAAGTCTCGCAGATGACCCCGAGAGCTGTCCTCTGATGGAAGCCGGAGGAAAAGCCGTCCTCCGAAGAAATGGATGCACCGAGAGGCCGTCTCAATGGAGGCCCCGGAGGAGGCCTCCTCGGAGCTATGAGGCCCCGGAGGAAAAGCCGTCCTCGAGCAGAAGCCCGGCAGAAGCCGTCCTCGAGATGGAGGCCCCCGGAGAAGCCTCCTCGAATGGAGGCCACCGCCTCAAAAATGGAGGCGCCCGGAGGAGGCCCGTCCTCGGAGAGAGCCCAGGAAGCCGTGTGAGATGGAAGGCCCCGGAGGAAGGCCGTCCTCGAGAATGGAGCCGGAGATGAGCCTGAGCCTCGAGATCGGAAGGCCCCGGAGGAAGCTGTCCTCGAAGACCCGGAGAAGCCGTCCTCGAGATTGGACCCCGGAGAGGCCTCCTCGAGATGCAGGCCCCCCGAAGGCCGTCCTCGAAGATGGAGGCCCCGGAGGAGGCCGTCCTCGAGATGAAGGCCGAAGAAGCCGTCCTCGAGATGGAGGCCCCGGAGGAAGCCCCGTCCTCGAGTTGTGGATGAAGTGCATCCCCGGAGAAGCGCCGTCCCGAGAGGAGGCCCCGGAGGGCAAAGCCGTCCTGAGAATGCAGGCCCCGGTACAAGGAACCGTCCCTCGAGGATGGAGGCCCGGAAGGAGGGCCTTACTCCGAGGATGAAGGCCCCGGAAAGAGGCCCATCCCTCCCGAGATTGAAGGACCCCGGAGAGCCGTGTCCTCGAGATGAAGCCCCGGAGGAAGGCCGTTCCTCGAGCATGCAGGCCCCGAAACGAGCCGTCCTCGAGATGAAGCCCCGGAGAGGCCTCCTCGAGATGCAAGCCCCGGAAAGGAGCCGTCCTCGAGGATTGCAGCCCCGGAAAGGAGGAAAGCCGTCTCAGATGCAGCCCCGGAGGAGCCTCCTCCAGATGAAGCCCCCCGGAGAGCCGTCCTCGAGCATTGAAGCCCCGGAGAAAGCCGTCCTCGAGGATGAAGCCCGGAGGAGGGCCGTCCTCAAGAGGAGCCCCACCCCGTTACCGTTCCTCCAGTACATGAATCCCCTAAGGAGTCGATGGCCGTACCTCAAGAATGAATATCCCCGGAGGAGGGTCCAGTCCTCGAGATTGAAAAGGCTCCCGGAGGAGGCCGTTCCTCGATCGATGAAGTGCCCCGATGAGGCGATCTCCTATTCCGATATTATGCAGTCCCTCGGTCTATTAATATATAGAGTGCCATTCCTTCGAAATTGAATTATGGCCAGGTCTCCAATACCCCCACCCCCGAACTTAAAGTAGTTAGAAGCTAGATAGAGGTGACGTCTGTTATAGATCCTACTCTAAATAAATTTGAAACCTCCATAAGTAATCCATCTCTTCTGACGTAACTTCCAAGAAACAGATTTATGCAGCATAATAAATAACCTGCTATCTTGCAAATGCTAACCTAGTCAATTAAAATATTACCGTATTATCTATGCATTATAAAATATATATAAATATATATATAATATATATATATATATAATATATATATATAGTATAATATATATATATATATATATTAATATATTATATTTATATACAGCTATAATTGTGAACATTTAAGCTTTAGAAAGCGAGAGAGAGAGAGTGGGAGAGAGAGAGAGAGAAGAGAAGAGAGGACCCAGAGTCGCCAAAGAGCCGAGAGAGGGACCCAGGAAGTTGCCCTTGAGCCCGAGAGACGCTTCATCACTTCGTTCCTCCAAGACGAAGTGTGAGGTCCAGGCCCACTTCCAGATCACCCCGAGCCCGAGGAGACCCAGGAAGTCGCCCTTGAGTCCGAGAAAGGACCCTGGAGGTCCTTGAGCCCGAGAAGGAAGGCCCTAGAAATCGTACGCCGGAGATAGGACCCGAGATGAGGAGGCCGTCTCGAGATGAAGTCGTCTCGAGATGAAGGCCGCCCCCGGAGGAGGCCGTCTCGAGATCGAGATGTAGGCCCCAGGAGGCCGTCCTCGAGTGAAGGCCCGGAGGCCTCCTGAGATGGAAGGGAGGAGGCCGTCCTCGAGATGAAGAGGAGGCCGGAGGAGGCCGCTCCGTCTCGAGATGGAGGCCGTCCTCGAGATGAAGCCCCGGAGGAGGCCGCCCTCGAGATGGAGGCCCGGAGGAGGCCCGTCCTCGAGATGGAGGCCCGGAGGAGGCCGTCCTCGAACCCGAGATGAAGGCCCCGGAGGAAGCCGTTCCTCGAGATGAGGAAGGGCCCGGAGGAGGCCGTCCTCGAGATGGAGGGCCCGGAGGAGGCCCCGGATGGAGAGGCCGTCCTCGAGATGGAGGCCCCGGAGGAGGACGTCCCTCGAGATGGAGGCCCGGAGGAGCCGTCCTCGAGATGCAGGCCCCGGAGGAGGCCGTCCTCGAAGATGGAGGCCCCGGAGGGAGGCCGTCCTCGAGCATGGAGGCCCCGGAGGAACCGTCCGAGATGCCCAGGCCCCGGAGGAGGCCGTCCTCAGATTCTCGAGATGAAGGCCCCGAGGAGGCCGTCCTCGAGATGGAGGCCCCGGAGGAGGCCGTCCTCGAGATGGAGGCCCCGGAGGAGGCCGTCCTCGAGATGGAGGCCCCGGAGGAGGCCGTCCTCGAGATGCAGGCCCCGGAGGAGGCCGTCCTCGAGATGCGCCCGGAGGAGGCCGTCCTCGAGATAAGAGAGGCCGTCCTCGAGATGCAGGCCCCGGAGGAGGCCGTCCTCGAGATGCAGGCCCCGGAGGAGGCCGTCTTCGACCCTCAAGAATGAAATCACCTCCGATAATAATCCATCTCGTTCTTGACGCGTGCCAAGAACGAGATGCAGCCCGCGTGCAACATGCACGGTCCAATTAAATATACCGTATTATCTATGTATATATATAATATATATATATATATATATATATATAATATATATATATATATATATATAATATATATATATATATATATATATTATATATATTATATATATATACAGCTGATAATTGTGAACATTTTAAGCTTTTAGAAAGCGAGAGAGAGAGAGAGTGGGAGAGAGAGAGAGAGAGAGAGAGACCCAGGAAGTCGCCAAAGAGCACGAGAAGGAGACCCAGGAAGTTGCCCTTGAGCCCGAGAAGACGCTTCATCACTTCGTTCCTCCAAGGACGAAGTGGTGGAGGGTCCAGGCCACTTCCAGATCACCTCCGAGCCCGAGGAGACCCAGGAAGTCGCCCTTGAGTCCGAGAAGGAGACCCTGGAGGTCCTTGAGCCCGAGAAGGAAACCCTAGAAATCGCCCGGGTACCCGAGTGGAGCCCGAGAAAGAGACCCAGGAAGTCGCCGAAGAGCCCGAGAAGGAGACCCAGGAAGTCGCCGAAGAGCCCGAGAAGGAGACCCAGGAAGTCGCCCAAGAGCCCGAGAAGGAGACCCAGAAAGTCGCCCTTGAGCCCGAGAAGGGACCAGAAAGTCGCCCTTGAGCCCCCAGGAAGTGAGCCCGAGAAGGAGACCCAGGAAGTCCCCAAGAGCCCGAGAAGGAGACCCAGGAGTCGCCGAAGAGCCGAGAAGAGACCCAGGAAGTCGCCGAAGAGCCCGAGAAGGAGACCCAGGAAGTCTCCCGAGAGCCCGAGAAGGAGACCCAGAAAGTCGCCCGAGCCGAGAAGGAGACCCAGGAAGTCGCCCTTGAGCCCGAGAAGGAGACCCAGGAAGTAGCCCGAGAAGGAGACCCAGGAAGTCGCCCAAGAGCCCGGGAAGGAGACCCAGGAAGTCGCCCAAGAGCCCGAGAAGGAGACCCAGGAAGTTGCCCTTTAGCCCGTGAAGGAGACCCAGGATGTCGCCGAAGAGCCCGAGAAGGAGACCCTGTAAGTCGCCCTTGATCACGAGAAGACCAAGGAAGTCGTCCTTGAGCACAAGAAGACCCAGGAAGTCGCCCAAGAGCTCGATAGGGGGGAGGGGGACGGGAGGAGCGGAAGAGGATATGAGAGAAAGAAAGAGGAAGGGGAAGAGAAATAAAAGGTTAAAAAGAGAGAGGGGGAGGGGACCAAGGAAGTCGTCCTTGAGCACGAGGAGACCCAGGAAGTCGCCGGAGCCCGAAAAGGAAACAGTCCCCTTTGAGCCCGAGAGGGAGACCCAGGAAGTCGCCCAAGAGCCCGAGAAAGAGACCCAGGAAGTCGACGAAGAGCCCGAGAAGGAGACCCAGGAAGTCGCCGAAGAGCCCGAGAAGGAGACCAGGAAGTCCCAGAGCCCGAGAAGGAGACCCAGGAAGTCGCCCGAGCCCGAAGAGACCCAGGAAGTCCCCCGAGAAGGAGACCAGGAAGTCCCCGAGCCCGAGAAGGAGACCCAGGAAGTCGAGAGCCCGAGAAGGAGACCCAGGAAGTCACCCGAAGAGCCCGAGAAGGAGACCCAGGAAGTCCCGAGCCCGAGAAGGAGACCCAGGAAGTCGCCCTTGAGCCCGAGAAGGAGACCCAGGAAGTCACCCTTGAGCCCGAGAAGGAGACCCAGGAAGGCCCCCGAGAAGGAGACCCAGGAAGTCGCCCGAGCCCAAGGAGAAGCCGAGAGAGAAAGAAACCCAGGAAAGTCGCCGA
>NW_020871046.1:372123-374623 GCF_003789085.1 Penaeus vannamei
TAGTGCATGATAGGATGAATCTTCAATAGATATCTTATCTACAATAGCCTTGGATTCCACCCTGGGTGACTATTGGATAATATATGACTGTGGTGAGTCTTATAGTGTCAGTATAACATCGGTTTTTCCACTCCATGACGGTTTTCCGTCTTTACTTTTGTATATCAACTTTCGCGTTCGATTGTAACTTAAAGTTTGTAGTAAGGATCCCATCCAGTAATTGAAATGTGGCGTGGCATGGCCGAAGAGTTATTTGGCACGTACTGCGAAATATACCTTCTCGCCGAGTCCATAGCATATCGCCTTTCTAACAAGGTGTCAGTTACCACAGTTTAAGTATTATATTTAGGCATCATATGATTATCGGATCTTGGCACATGCAATGGTACAGGTATAGTTAATAGCTTGCGAATATGTATCAGATCTTTTTTTAATTTAATTTTTAAAATTTCAACCGCTGTATTGAGAACATCTTAATGATATCTTAGTATAACTAAACCACAAGATCATTATTCTCATAGGTACCGGTATTGCAAGTCTTTGCTGAGCTAGCTGAAATGCTTATTTTATTTCATTCTATTCCCTCAGAAACTTCCGAAAGTTACAGTAAAAAAAATGGCAGACATGTAGGGGAGGTAGGATGCAGCATCTAGTTAAGTAATTATGACATTGACAAAGCTAGGAATCCATAGAATTCGTCGAGAAATTGATATCGAAGGGCATTCTGTTCCATCCAGTGTATCCGTAAAGTCTAATGGAAACTCTAGACCTATTTGTATGGCGCGGAGGGGTCGGTCTAGTCGAGGGGCTGTTATGATAGGTACTTGTCTCCTTCCAATTACCGAGCAGCCAAAATAAAGCCTGAGCCGCGGACAGTTACTGTTCTTTCGTTTTTTTCAGGAGGCGGAGGATAACATAGATGAGTGGTTCTCTAACATAAGAGCTTATAGAATTACAAGACCCCAGGCCATATTTTCTCGGCAACAGTGTATATTATCTATTTGATTTTGCGATAATCTAAATTGCTTTTATGGTAACAAAATGTGATGTTTTTTCCTTCGTTTGTTTCCTGCAAATATATATATATATATATATATATATATATATATATATATATATATATATATATATATATATATATATATATATATATACACACACACACACACACACACACACACACACACACACACACACACACACACACACATATATATATATATATATATATATATATATATATATATATGTATATATATATATATATATATATATATATATATATATATATATATATATATATATATATATATATATATATATATATATATATATATATTATATATATATTATTTATTATTATACACCACACACACACACACACACACACACACACACATATATATATATATATATATATATATATATATATATATATATATATATATATATATATATATATATATATATATATATATATATATATATATATATATATATATGCTCAGTCCCTAAACAAAAACTATGATAATCTTATTTCCCTAATTCAATCCCTCCCGAAGCCCCCCGATTTCTTGTGCATCAGTGAAACCTGGCTCAAACCCAACACCGCCCCGCTAAATGAAATCGACGGATTTAAATCCTATCATACATACAGACCTGATAGCTACGGAGGTGTAGTATTGTATGTCAACTGCAAAATTCCAAGTTCAAGACTTAGCGATTACTGTCTCTGTGATGACAATGCAGAAATTTGCACGGTTAAAATCACTATTGGTAACATACATTACATAGTATCCTCCCTCTATCGTCCTCATAATAAGCATCACAATGTAAATGAATTTAACACGTTTATAGACAATTTTCTTTTTCAAAGCATTTTCCTTGATAATCAAACTATATTAACTGGAGATTTCAATATCAATTTATTAGAAAACGATACGTACTCATCAGCAAATAATTTCTTAAGCACAATGCAATCCCTCAACTACTTCCCTCACATATCCCGACCCACGAGATTCCCAGGCGGCAACTCGGCAGTTTCTCCCTCACTTTTGGATCACATATGGACTAATTTCACAGTACCATTCTCTTCTGGCATTCTTTTCTTTCCACTAAGCGATCACCTTCCGACTTTTTAAAATATCCCCATTCTGGATAGGGTTCGCGCGAATCACAAGATCACTTTCAGAAAAAAAACGCTGGGAATTATGCAAGATTCAAATAAAAAAAAATCAGAATTAAATTGGGACTCCCTGCTGACGTATCAAGATTCGAACATCAATTGTAATCTGTTTCTTGATACAGTCTATAGCACTTATTATGCCTGCTTCCCCAAAATATCAAAATTCATATCGACTAAAAGACTAGAAAAAACATGGATTACTCAAGGTATTTTGAAATCGATACAGCATAAATTTACCCTGTATAAAACATAAATTAGGAATGATCGATTTTGTGGAATATACAAAAAATATAGAAACTATCTGAACACCCTCAT
>NW_020871046.1:384623-397123 GCF_003789085.1 Penaeus vannamei
ATACATAACAAGTGTGATATAACTGACGGGCTGCAGGACAATATGCAGAAAGGTTTCAAATCGGAGAGAAAATATTTGAACATAGGATTTAACCTGATTTTATGAGTGTGCATTTCGGGCTTTTACATTCAAGAAAGAAAGACGAGCCTGAAATAAGGAAAATTGGGACAAGGAAAGATTATGGGAAAATAAAACGATGATAATGTTACCTATAAACACTCGAGTCAATCTCTGAGGTCAAGAGAGAGGTCATGTGGTCAGGATAAAGAGGGATAAAAGAGAGAGAAGGAGACAGACAGAGAGAGAGAGAGAAGGAGAGGGAGGAGAGAGTAGGAGAGGGAGGAGAGAGAGAGAAGAGAGGAGAAAGAGAGAGAGAGAGAGAAGGAGAGGGAGGAGAGAGAGAGAGAGAGAAGGAGAGGGAGGAGAGAGAGAGAGAGACAGTGAGTGTGGAGACAAATGAATGACAGAGAGAAGAGGAGGAAGATAACTTAAGAATAGGGACGGAGGGAGAAGAGAGAGACAGGAATTGTATGTAAAAAAAAAAAAAAAAAAAATAGATCGAACATTTACAATATAATTCTATTATGAGTTGAAACTGAAACAGTGTACATGTGAACAGACATTCATACCCAAATTTGTGCGTATATTCATATGTGCACGCAAATGTAGGCAATACATTTTCGCGTTTGGTAATGCACGATGCATGTCCCCTGCCAGAGCCAACCAAATACCATACACCTATTAAATCGATTCCAAAACACCTCTTTGCATTGCGTTGCTAAGGACGAGTGAACAAATGCACAAAACCCAATGTGTAATGATAATACCAATGGTAGAAGAATAACTACAACCCTTAGGGAATTACCATATCATGCTGTCACAAATGGAGAGAGAATGGATTGTATGCCTATGTCTAATTATAGATACATCATCAATGGCTTCAGCATCGTACAGTGATTTTTTTTTCTTTCACTTGTTAATATCTTTAATTTTCCCGGAAGAGGGGGCAAGGAAACAATATGCAAATATTATTGAAAATGCGAATATAGGCTGCATACCATGCATTTATTATCTTAATGTATATGTTAAATTGTTAATCATCTCTCTCTGTCTATGCTCTTCCTTTGTTCACCAGCCTTTATTTTCAGGGGAAATACAACACTTTGCAAAGTTCTTTCCTTATTTGATCTTTCGTTTTTTGTTTTTTTGTTTTTTTGTTGTTTTTTTCGTTTGTGACTGTCTTCCCCTTTTCCTGTCTGTCTATTCTCTTGCTGCCTCTGTGTCCGTTTGGTTGTCGTTTTTCTCTTTAGTTTGATTATTTTATTCATCTTATTCCCCCATATCCATTCTCTCTCTCCATCCATCTAACTATCTATCTATCTATCTAACTAGCGATTTACTCATTCGTTTATCTCTCTCTCTCTCTCTCTCTCTCTCTCTCTCTCTCTCTCTCTCTCTCTCTCTCTCTCTCTCTCTCTCCTTCTCTCTCTCTCTCTCTCTCTCTCTCTCTCTCTCTCTCTCTCTCTCTCTCTCTCTCTCTCTCTCTCCTTTCTCTCTCTCTCTCTCTCTCTCTCTCTCTCTCCTCTCTCTCTCTCTCTCTCTCTCTCTCTCTCTCTCTCTCTCTCTTCTCAATCTCTCTCTCTCTCTCTCTCTCATCTACCTATTTATCTCTCTACTCACCCATCTGTTTATGTATGTATCTATCTGTTTACCTGCCAGCTTTTAATGCTCTCTCTCGCTACCTTCGGACACACACCTGCGCAGAACACAGACCAAATACATGCAGATCCAGATCCTAAATTGGTTCCAGTGACATATTTCGAATATTTCCACTGTTTCCATTAAAACTTTCCTTGTTCAGCTGTTAATTTGCTAATTCTTCGAGATTAATTGCAAATTAAATTATAGAGCAAGCAATCAGGCAGCTCCTCTCTCCTCTCCCCTTCCCCCCTGCCGTGTATCACCCCTTCCTTCCCCCTCTCTCTCTCTCCCTTCCGTCCCCCCTCTACCAAACTCCCCCTCCATGCCACCACCGGTACCCCCCCCCCCCCTACTCCTGCAGGTCAGATTTGACATTCACATTTAAAAAAAGAAAAAAATGGAATGACAGCGGCATGTGGGAAAAATAATTAATCTACAGGATAAGAGTTGAAACACGTTTTGGTCGATGCTCGCTGTGATCCGTTCTAGCGAGAGGGAAGCACGTTTTCTTCAACAGCTGATTGATTCCCTTTTACGGGGAATAAAAACACGATATTCTGTACTTGCGCACAAAAGCACGTAGAAATGGTTTGTGTGTGCACCTGTGTTTTCGACTGTCTCTCCCTCAATATGTATTATATATTGTGTGGTGTGTGTGTGTATATATGTATATGATATGTGTGTGTGTGGCGTATACTGTGTGTGTGTGCGTATATGGTGTGTTGTTGTGGGCGTATATGTGTGTGTGTGGCGTATGTGTGTGCGTAATGTGTGTGTGTGTGTGTGTGTAGACAGAGAGCGGGCGAGCGAGCGAACAAGAAAGAAAGAGAGAGAGAGAGAGAGAGAGCAGACAGACAGAACGACTTACAGAACATACAGTATCCTGATATGAGCGCGCATCATTTTACGCTAGGCACCCCCCTCTTCTCCACTCCGTTTTCTTTCTAATACCGTTTTCTTCGCAAGGTCACCAGCGTCTCAACTTTTCAAATAAACGGCGCGTCGCTTCACATTGAGCCTATCCTTCATAATCCCATTTTCTTTGACAAGTGATCCCTGTTTAAACATTAATGAGCAAATATGAAATTAAATTGGCAAGGAAATAAGTCTGCCTTGTTTACTGCTAACTGTAAAGGTCAAATGATATGTGTTCGTTGTCCCCATTATGTCGAGGGATTAGGTAGTTCACAGAAAGATCAGACTAATAATATTAACAAAGGAATGATTCCCGTGACGTTTGCTCGGTAAATAGTTGGCGCGGTGTTAATGGCAGTGGTCATTAATTAAGGGTAAATTAATAGCAGGTGTACCAACAAAATGCGTTTATTTCAGGGGTCTGTCGAATTGATCAGTATTCGTAAACTGTTTTTTTGTTTATGTTTCTCGAGTGTGTGCATGTTATGATTATTGATTGTGTTTTTATTATTCCGTGTGGTTGTTGTTGAAGTGTATTCTATATAGTGTGAGCTATAAAAATCATATTATTTTCATGTAATCAATATCACTGAAGGATAATTAGTGGCGGAGGATGGAACGTTTGGAATGGCCGCGAATTATTGAAAATGGATATTCGAGAGGTATTGGTCGATTAATAGCTTGATGGATTCTGAAGGCGGTTGAATGCAAAGGAGGGGTAAGGTATATAAGCACCCTAATTTTGTTGTGTTTTTGTAAATGCTTTATTTTTTTTGTTTCCGGAGAATTGAAGAGCGGAAGCGGGGGAAGAGGGTGGATCGGAATCAGTGTTTCGAGTCATCAAATGATGGATGCATGATCGATTTTTTATGATAGAGGAATTAATAATAAATGGTTAATATATTAACTATCCGGAGTCGGAAATGCACTATCATCACCATCATCNTGCTCATTTGGAATCGACATTATTTGCTCATTTGGAATGCAATTAACCGCGGAATAGAAAATCTTGGCGCACACTCAAATTGCCCCCAACAGATTGACACAGAACCAGAAGCCTTCCAATCTAACGAGAGCTAATTACATACATAATCGAGGAGTCCTTTTCTCCCGTACCCGTCAAGTCCCTCCTTGAAGGATCTCCGCCGAGGAACCGAAGAGAACACCCAACGCGGATCCCACCGGCGGGAGAAGCACTTACATCATCTAGGAGGGGAGAATATGAGGGGAAGGGAGGAGGGGAGGGAGGGGAAGGGAAAGGAGAGGAGGGGAGGGAAGGGAAAGGAAGGGAGGAGACCTGGGTAGTGTACCAAGCGATATTCTTCCAGCTGAAACTAAGTCTTACTCCCATTTCCGAGTCTCTCCTCTAGGGTTTTCCTCCTGTAAGTGGCATTATCTCAGGCTGGCGGTAGTGTGGGGTGGGGGAGAGAAGGTGTTGGACTCTTGGAGAGAAGTGGGGGAGGGGGGGGGGGATTTTGGGAGCCTGGAATAGGATGTGGGGATTGGGAGTGTAGGGATCTGGGAAAATGCGATGAGAGTAGGGAGTGTTGTGGGTGTAGGAGTTCGTGGGTGCATTAGGAGGAGAGAGGAGGAGGGTAGAAGCTGGCTACAGGGACACATCAGGAGATGGAGGCTGGGATGCTGGCGGCTGAGTGAGAGAGGAAAAGCGGAGGAGAAGCGGAGAATAATGTTAGTCTGGAGGAACTGAAGGATGGAAGGAGCCCGGGGTAACACTAGCGCGCCAGGATTCAGGGATATTATGTGGAATATGTACATGCGTGTTATTATAGGAAGGGGAGAGTGAACAAACTAGTGTAGGGATGCTGATGAGTCCGGGTCTATCATAACTGCCGAAGCAACTGAATCCTGGAATCTTGGATTAAAGATAAGCTCGATCACGGATAAAACTAACTAAAAATAATAAAAAGAACGCAAAATGAACTAAAAATGGCAGACCAAGACCAAAAAGAGAGATAAAATAAAACGTACGAAAGGAGACGAACCAGCGACGACATCTGATTCGTCCTCTCCATTCACCTCGAGATGTGCCAAGGAAGCGAGGCCGAGAGCCGAGAGTGGGGAGCCGAGCGCCCGCAGCACCTCTCGAGAATGAAGCGCCGGGAAGTGCACTCGATGCCAGTGCTCGCGCCTACTTTGCAATGTGATGAAAATATTCTGAGATGATCCTTCAGCCGGTCTTCAAAAGGATATCTTACAGGGGAATATACCCTGAATTCCACTACTAACTGCTTTTAGCAAATATTTGCATCATCATGAATTTCGTATATGTAAGTGTACTGCAGGTACAGTGCAGTGGGTGTGAGTGAGTGAGTCAGTAAGCGAGTATGTGTGTGTGTGCGTCTGTTCATGTATGTACGTAGGTTCACGTCTGCTTTTGGCCTGAGGCTTGATTCAAATTTCCTTTACGCAAAGCATGTGAATCTTAAAGCAATTCACTTGAACAATGAATTCTGGTCCGAAATTGGATTTTGTCTACCAGGAGGAATCTCTGCAATCCTTCGGCATCTCTGTAGATTCTTTAAAGAGGAGTTTTATTGAAACATTTATATGCATCAAGAGAAAGTAACCGCATGATGATTAAGATTATGATGTCATGATGATGATAATGATAATGATAGTGATAATGATAACGCTAACAATAATAATAATGATGATGGATGATGATGATGATGATGATGATGATGATGATAATGATCATGATAACGGAAACGATAACGATACCGATCATGATCATGGCGAAGATGGTGATAATAATGAAGAATATGATGGTGACTGATAATGATGAAATGATGATAATGCTGCTGCTGATGATGATGATGTAGATAATGGAGACGGAGGTAGAGGTTGAGACAGACCTTGATATAGAGATGGAAATGGGAGATGAAGATGTGAAGTAAAGCTAAAGCTGAAACTGAAAATGAGGATGAAGATTATCATATCAGTGATGACGACAACGATTAGGGCAATGATGATGGTACGGTGATGATAAGAGGTGAAAAAAATTGTATAAATGTTGATCATGGTGATGGTGCTGGCGATGACGATAATAACACATATGATGATTCTGACAAGTAAGATTGAAATTCTAATTATGATAAAGGATTCCAAAGCCTCAGGAAACAAATTAAGACCCATCTTCGCGTCTTATTAAATGATCACATTTCATTTTCTTCATCCGGCGAGGGGGGGGGGGGAAGGCTTCGAGGGTTATCATTAGGCCGGCGGCGACAAATGGCGGAGAAAGTCTGAAAAATATTAATACTTTGTCATCCCTTTTTGCTGAAAAACACGCATATACGCACGCACATGACCACATAAACACACACTCACACACAGATACATACACACGCACTCTCTCACACACGCACGCACGCACACATAACCACATAAAAAGACACACACACGAACTCATAAACACATAAACACACATACACACACACGCGCGCGCGCACACAATCACACATGCTAACGCGCATACGCAGCAATAACAAACGATAATTAGAAAAAAAAAACTTACTGAATTATTAACATTCCGCTTCTACTGCGACCATGTGCCAGTCTCGTCCCTTAATAACAAACTCTTCTAAGTCCATTCACGTGTAGACAGATATCAAACTGGCGGATATCGGAGTCAATATAATGCAAATTCTACACCTGTTCCCTCCAAAATATGCACGACATAAACTAACACGCGAAGGACGTTTTGTTCCATTAATCAGACGAGTTTCTAGACTATGCTGAAAAATAAAGAACACACGGCCGTTGTTTATGCAAATGAACAGGTGCAAAGGCAAGAAGACGCGACATCTGAGGGAGGACATGCACTCGCGTAATTATATCGGATACCGATAATCCGTTCAATGGATAAATTCGAGGACACATATTGCAAAAGGACAGAGAAAAAAAAAAAGAAACAAAAAAAATGAGACTGCGTTTCAATGGAGAAAGGTGACGAGGGTGATCTCTACATGACGTTTTTATTTTTTTATTTTCTATTTTTTATTTATTATTATTATTTTTTTACGAATAACATCATTATCATTTAGTTAAGTCTTAGGCTATGAGGCAAAGGAGAAATGGAGGGCCATAACTAAGCCCTTTTTACATGATTTCTGCATTATCACCTTTTGCGTATAATCTGCAAAAATCCCTATAGGATTTCATGAGGAGAAAGGCTGGTAGGAAAGAGGGGGGAGGGGGAGGGAGGAGGGAGGGAGGGAGGGAGGGAGGGAGGAGGGAGGGAGAGAGGGAGGGAGAGAGGGAGGGAGGGAGGGAGAGGGAGAGGGAGAGGGAGAGGGAGAAGGGAGAGGGAGAGAGACAGAGACAGAGACAGAGACAGAGAGAGAGAGAGAGAGAGAGAGAGAGAGAGAGAGAGAGAGAGAGAGGAGAGAGAGAGAGAGAGAGAGAGAGAGAAGAAGAGAAGAGAAGAGAGAGGCAGAGAGAAAGAGAGAAGAAGAAGAAGAGAGAGAGAGAGAGAGAGAGAGAGAGAGAGAGAGGCAGAGAGAAAGAGAAGAAAAAGAAGAGAGAGAGAGAGAGAGGCAGAGAGAAAGAGAAGAAAAAGAAGAGAGAGAGAGAGAGAGAGAGAGAAAGAGACAGAGAGAAAGAGAAGAAAAAGAAGAGAGAGAGAGGCAGAGAGAGAGTACATATACAAGTCAGTTAACGTCTTTTCCCTCTTGTCGACAGTTATCAAACTTTATGCGCGATACACCAAACCGCCCCATCTACCCCTTAACAAAAATTCAAAAAAAGATTTTAAAAAGTAAAGTTCCCAAGCGTATATTCAAAAAGGCAACGAATGGATCGACTTTGCTCGACTCCAGTCCGAATGTTCATCCTTGGCCGGACTCATTCAGTCCGCTCAAGATAGAGGGCAGATGGCGTCATACTTTCGGATACGTCTCACACAAAAGAAACTTTAGCTGATGGACTTTTTTTTTTAAAGGTGGGAGGTAGGGGGAGGGAGGGACGGACGGAGGGAGAAAGGGAGGGAGATAGAGGCAAAGTGAATACGCCTTATTGTTCATTGCTTCCCACTTTTTTTTTTTTTTTTTTTTTTTTTTGCTCTGTGTTTTATGCTGTATTGCTACTGTTATTTTTTTGGGGGGAAAGTCCCCTTCTTTCGTTTTTATTTTTGTTTTATGTTTCATGCTGTATTGTTACATCTGTCTATCTATTGTCTGTTCCCTCCCTTCTCCTTTGTTCTTTTGAAAATCCCTACATTGCGCGTATATGTGCGTATGACTCTATCTACTATATGTTTGTGAATGTAGGCAAATGTGTTCACGTCCATGCGTATGTGTACATGTGGGTGTTTCTACGCTTATTTCTTCTGTCTGTCACGTTCATGCGTACGTGTACATGTGGATTTTCTGCCCTTATTTCTTGTCTGTCACGTTCATGCGTGTGTGTACATGTGGGTGTTTCTACCCTTATTTCTTCTGTCTGTCACGTTCATGCGTATGTGTACATGTGGGTGTTTCTACCCTTATTTCTTCTGTCACGTTCATGCGTATGTGTACATGTGGGTGTTTCTACCCTTATTTCTTCTGTCTGTCACGTTCATGCGTATGTGTACATGTGGGTGTTTCTACCCTTATTTCTTCTGTCACGTTCATGAGTATGTGTACATGTGGGTATCTCTACCCTCATTTCTTGTCTGTCACATTCACGCGTATGTGTACATGCTGATGTTCCACCCTTATTTCTTCTGTCTGTCACGTTCACCCGTATGCGTACATGTGGGTGTTTCTACCCTTATTTCTTCTGTCTGTCACCGTGTCTGTCGGCATGTCTGCGCGCGTCGTAATATCTTTAGGCCAAAGACAGAGCGAACAAGTAGCGTAAAGCTTTATATCAGCCTCTCCTGGTTCCTTGATACACGGTTACGAGGCATAAACGCAGCATCATTTCCTCATAAGATACGTAATTTCTTCCTACAAGGCGAGGATGGTCAGACCTTCAGCACTGTTCTCTGTGTCTTTTTCCCAACTCTCTTTTTTCTCTCTTTCTTTCTCTATTTTTTTTTTCTTCCTATCCTCCTTTCCTTGACTCCGCCCCACCAACTTTTCTTCTTTCCTTCGTTTACTACTTTTCTTTCTTCCTTTTCTTTTTCCTTCTCTCTTTCTCCCCTTTCCTTTTTTATCTTTCTACCTTTTCTTTTTTCCTTCTCTCTCCCCTTTCCTTCTTTTCGTATCTCTCACTCTTCCTCCTTTCTCGTTTTCTCTCCGACGTCATCACCGCTATCATCACCATCACCACCTCCAGGACACTCGACGTGAGAAGTCAAGTCCGAGATACAGATACGACTGTGTCTCGAATTCATGACTCTACTCTAAGGAGAGTAAAAAAGAGGAAGGGAGGGAACGAGGGAGATGCAGAAGAGAGAAAGGAAGACTTTACAGAAGCAGAAAGAAGGAAGGATGATGAAGGAAATGAAAAATGAATCTACTTTAAGGAGAGTAAAAAAAGAAGAAGGGAGGGAACGAGAGAGAGGCAGAAGAAGGAAAGAAGACTTTACAGAAGCAAAAGAAGGAAGGATGATGAAGGAAATGAAAATGAATCTACTTTAAGGAGAGTAAAAAGAGAAGGGGAGAACGAGAGTGCAGAAGAGGGAAAGGAAGACTTTACAGAAGCAGAAAGAAGGAAGGATGATGAAGGAAATGAAAGATGATGAGTTTAGGGATTAAGGAAGATGTGGAAGAGGAGGAGGAAGACTATACAGCGAGAGAAGTGAAGAAATATGATTATTGATAGTGAAGAAAATGAACTTTGCGGAGAGAGGGAAAAGGGAGATATAGGAAAGATACAGGAATAAATACAAACACATTATCTCTAATTAAACATTAAAAAAAAAACTAAATCCACTTCAAAAGACATATATATATTCAAATCAGCAAATAAAGTCGTACTCTGAACTACTCTTCAAGCACATAAACCCAGAGTAAACACCCCTCCCCCTCTCCACTCCCCCCTCTCCCCTCCCATCCCCCTGTTCCCTCTGCCATTCCCCGCTCCCTCTGCCATCCCTCCACCCACTTCCCTTCCCTCCTCTCTTCCGCAGTTCCCTCCAAACCATCTTCCCCGATCCCTCCCTCCCCTTTTCCCCAAGCCCCTCCTACCTTCCTCTGCATCCCTCATACAACCCTCCTCTCCCCAAAGCTACAACCGCCCCCCCCCAACCCTCTCACCCCAAATCCCCAACCGCCACCTCCCTCCCCCACCTCCCAATCCTAAAAGCAACCAGCCCCCATCTCCCCCCCCCCCAATTCCCTAACAATTCCCTCCGCCCCCCCCCCCCATTCCCCAACGGTCGATGACGCTCCTCCTACTGTCGCTGCTCCTCCTCCCTCCCCCCGAGCCGACTCCCCCTCCCCCCTTTCGGAACTGTGGGGCGGAGCCGGAATATCAACTGGGATTTCGAACGATGCAAATTGACAATGCGGACGATACGTGGTTATCATCAATATTTACTTCTCAGTCATGATAGTAATGATAATAATGGTGATGGTACTACTACTGCTACTATAAATAATATTGACATTACTACTATTACTCCTACTGTTAATATACTACTAATGATGATAAGAATAATGATAATAAACTACTACTATAATAATAACAATAATAATAATTAATAACAATAATAATAATAATAATAATAATAATAATAATAATAATAATAATAATAATAATAAATTAATACAAATAATGACGATAGCAACAACAACAACGACAATCATAATATTGATGATAGAATTCATCGAAAGATTAATTGCACAAAAATGATAACTAATACTCACAATAAAAGTTATCATAATCATATTGATAATGCATCTATAGTTCAGACTACACCCGTTACCTTGCAATCGGACCATGATCAAAAATACATACACGAAACACCGCCAATGCGAATGTTGCAAAGGCAATGCGAGTGTGTGCGAGGGGGATTCACCGGCGTCGTAAATATCACATAAACGCTGCCAGGTCATAAGCCATTACGACACCCCTCATACACACACACATACACACGGACACACATTGCATGCGCATACACACACATACACACACACACACACACGTAAACACAAATGCACACGTACACACATAAAAAACAACCCCAAACACACAGGACACACAGACACAGACACACACACACACCACACACACACCACCACACACACAAATGCACACATACACACATAAAAAACAACAACCACAAACACACACACAACACACACACCACACACACACACACAACACACACACACACACACACCACACACACACACACACAATGCCACACATTAACACATCACACATACAAAACAAACACCACACAACAACATACACACAACACATACAAACACACACACAAACACACTGCACAACACACACATGAAAAACAACAACCCACAAACACACGACACACACACACACACATACACACACACAACACACACAAACAAACACACACCAACACACACAAGCACACGCACACGTACACACATAAAAAAGACCCACAAACACACACACACAAACCACACTACACACGTACACACATAAAAAAGACCACAAAGCAACACACACACACAACACACACACACACACACACACACACACACACAACACCACACACACACTACACACACACACAACACACACACACACACACACACAACACACACACACATGAACACACAACACACACATACACACACAAACAAAACACACATCACACACACACACAATAAAGTGAGAGAAAATAGAAGAACTCTTCGCATATCACCAGCACTGAGTAACGTCATATTAACGGCAATGCTCCCACATACGTCTTAGTTTGTACTTATTTCATGTTTCTGATCGTAAGAAAATATCTGTCTTTAGAATTGAGAAATGTAATTATGATAATAATGAGGGTGACTGTGATGAGGCTGATGTTAGTGGTGATGAAGATAGATGATGATAAGATGATCAGGATAATGGTACTGTTACTTACTTCTATACTATTACTACTTCTACTAATATAACAATAAGAATAATGATAATGTCAACAGTGATAATAATAATAATGGTAATAACAACATGAAGGATAATAGCAATGAAGATAATGCAACAATAACAACAATAATGATAAGGATGATGATGGTGATAATAACAACAACAACAATAATAATAATGGTAATTATGATAATAATAGTAATTGTAAGAAATAATAATACTGATCATAATAGATCAATCAATATAATAATGAATAATGATATAATAATATGATAACAACAACAATAATAATAATAATAATGATAAAAATATTAACTATAATGATAACAGTAGTAACAACAGAAACAACAACAATGCATATGATAACAAGAATGATAATAAAAACATTTGTATAATATATACGGATGCGTATATATACATTTACATATATAGTTGACCGTCTCGCCCCCGCCCACGAGTATGAGATACGCTTCCACGCCCACACAAACGCCCTGTGAAGATCTGCCATCCAAACTTTACCAATTACAGAAAGTTCAGCTTGGACATAAATAATGTATATACCACGAATTTCCGTTCTGGTTGGCTCTCTCCCTTAGCTCTCTCATCCCCCCCCATCCCTTTCCTTCTTCCTCCATACCTCCTCCTCCCTTCCTCCCATCCGTGCCCTCCTTCCTAGCCTTCCCCCCCTCACTAGCCTTTCCCCCTCCTTTCCCCTCCACCCCCATCCCCCTTTCCTTTTCTCAATGCTTAGCGGAGGTGAAGAAAAAACACGGCCGAGAGTGAAGCCACATCAGTGACCAGAGACTTATTGACTAGTGTCTTAGGGACGAAAATAACCGCGCGCAAAAGCTTTGGCGGGTTACGAC
>NW_020871046.1:404623-417123 GCF_003789085.1 Penaeus vannamei
GAATTCAAAAGGGGGAAAAGGAGAAGCGGAAAACAAAGGCAAAGCGGAGGTAGATTAAGAACCAGGAAGAGGGGAATGGGGGAGGACGAGGAAGAAGGAAGAATTAATGGAGGAGATGGAGTAATAAGTGGAGAAACAGCAGGAAAAAGAAGGAAGAGGAGGCACTAGAATTGGTAGAGGAGGAGGAGGAGAACAAGAAGAATAGGAACAAAGAGAAGGAGGAGGAGGAAAAAGAAGAAAAAAAGAGGAAGAAGATGAAGGCCAAAGAAACTGAAGAGGAATAAAAAGTGGAGGAAAGGAAGGAACACGAGGAGATAGAAAAGAGGGAACAATTACAGCAAAAACTAGAAGAAATGAAAAGAATTGAAGGAGAAGCTGGAGGATAAAAAAAAAGAAAAATAAGAAAAGACCGTATAAGCAGAATTCTCTTTACGATTCAGCTAAAGATTTATATAAGCAGTCCATGTAAGCTTCGTCATGGTGTATTTTCTTGACGTTTTTCAGTGATTGCTCTTCTAGCCATCAGGATACGTATCAGAAAAAAGCCTATTCTTATCTATATTTACTTATAAGGTTCTTCTTATAGGCTTGATGTCACCTCACCCCCCCCCACAATACACACAAACACACACAAACGAAAAAGAAAAAAACGGAAGAGAAAAATTTAAACGTACAAATTTTTGTCTTTCCACACATAGCAGTCTTGAAAATGCATCGTCTCCTGGTGCAATAAGTCCTAATATACATCAGGTCCCTCAGCACAAACCATTCCACACAGCTGCGCCCAATGCTCAGCACACTATTAGTTCTCTTACACACACACTCTCGACTTATTCCAGCTGTAGTCGCGAGAGGAGTGTGGATTGCCCACTGCTCGTCCCTTTGCCCAATTATGAGAGGGAATGTGTTAGTAGAGCGTCCTTTTTGTTTTCCTTTTTGGGGGAGGGGGAGGGAGGGGCTGTATTCCTTATTTACTGCTCTCACGGCGTCGCGCTTCTCAGGGGAGCTTGATAGGACTTCACTCAGAAGAGTAGAGTTTATATAAAAAAAAAAAAATAATAATAATTAATAAATGTGTATTCACACACAAACGCGCACATGTGTCTGTATCTGTGTGTGCATGCATACACACACACACACACACACACACACACACACATATATATATATATATATATATATATATATATATATATATATATATATATATATATACACATAAACATAAACACACAGTCCCTTGGCACCGAAGGACACCTAAAAAGAGAGTGCCAGCGCGTCAGGTTCCCCGACCCGAAAGGCTCGAACCAACGCGAGACGGAGGAGGCCCGGACACCGCGCTCCTCAGGTGTAGCCCATTAGAGATACGGTCAATGGTTAGCGTGCAAGGAATTCACAGTCAAAGGCGTTGGCGGGGGAACCTGATTGGCTTTTCTATTCTCGCAGGACGGCGGCCTTGCTGGGGGGGGGGGGGTTGCGTTGGGAGGTGGAGGTTATGCTGAGGGCGCTTAGGCTCATGAGCGGAAATTTACAGTCGTGCTTATGATTATAAAGACACATATGGGGATATAGGCGCGCAACACATACACACACACACACACACACACACACACACACACACACACACACACACACACACACAACACACACAAACACACACACACACACACACGCACACACACACACACAAACACAACACACACACACATATACACACACACACAATTATATATATAATATATATATATATATATATATTATATATTATATATAATATATATATATATATATATATATATAATGAAATTAAAATTAATATAGATATAGTTTAACAAGTAAATAAAAGAATACACTGGTATACACAGAAAATAGGCAGGCAAAGAAAGTCTGCGCGTCTTTGTCTGTGTTCTGTACACGTGTTAGGGCGCGCAAACATGTAAAGTTATGATTATGCGTATGTTGTGCATATGTCTGTAATAACAATAATAAAAATCTCTAAAATGCACATAGCCTCCGCACTGAACTCTCCGTGCAAACAACACTGGCGTCGAGGGGCCTGTTTAGCCCGACGAGAATAAGCTGCAGAAACGGTTATGAGGCTCCCTCCGTCTCCCTCTTCTCTCTGCCTCATTTCCTCACCTTCTTCGGAAACTTCTTTTTTTTTCTTTATTGTATAGCTACTTCTTTCACTCTGCCCCTCTTCGCTTTTTTTTTTTTCTTTTTCTATTTCCTTTTCGCTTTTATATCAAGATCTTCCTTCCTCCCTTGCATTTTCCTCTTCCAACTTACCCCTTTCTATCCCGCCCACGCCTAAGCAACGCCCACCGCCATCCGTCAAGCATTAATATCATCTCGTTTCTGCTTCTGATCCCTTTTATGGCATGGCATATTCTCCCTGCTCTTGCTTCTGCAGTATTTCTGTTTTGCAATCTTTCTTTGTGCAGTTTTTCTCCTATTACGATAGCCATCAACGATTATTAGACTCAGCACAATGACTCAGCACAATTTTCGATCTCCTTCTGCTCCTGCTAATTCCTCTCCTGCTTCTACTAATCTAATTT
Source organism: Penaeus vannamei (assembly GCF_003789085.1). Lineage (NCBI taxonomy): Eukaryota > Metazoa > Arthropoda > Malacostraca > Decapoda > Penaeidae > Penaeus > Penaeus vannamei. The sequence goes on from NW_020871046.1 coordinate 407,185, forward strand.
ACAACAGCAGATCCTGATTTCAAACCGCGACTTTCCTACTGCTGCCGCTCCTGCTTTTGCTGTTTCTAACAACGGTAAGGAAATATCATACTTAACAAAACTCCTGCTTATCATTTCTGCTCCTGCTACTATTTCTAATACCAGGAAGTGCCCCTGCTTCTACTGATTCTATTTCCTAGAGATTATCACAATCCGCATCTCTCCTTCTGCTCCTACTGATGCAGCCACCACTACTCTTAACAGCGGTAAGTTATTATCACAATCTACGACTCTCCTCCTGCTGCCGCTACTGCTGCCAACACAATTACGCTCCTGCTAATTCTGTTACTCTGCCTCGTTGCTCTTGCACATTTTTGCCATGCTGGGGCGTTGCTGTTGTTGCATTCTCTCCCTGTGTTGCTAGAAAGGCTTTGGGAAAGATTTCTATGTATATATATATATACTTTCTGCAATGGTTCATTTATCTAAGAGTCTATTTGCCTGTCTGTCTGTCTGCCTATTTACCTGTCCGCCTATCTATCTGTCTGTCTGTCTGTCTACCTGCCTGCCCGTCTGTTTGCCGGTCTGTCTAGTTAGCTTTCTGACTAAATGTCTATTTGCCTGTCTACCAATTTATGGCTGCTTGCTCATTGGTTATTACAGCTGAATGATAAAAAATACTAATTGACTATAACCCTATTGATTTTGTTTTAATAACGTTTTAAAGACATGTTGCAATTCTACTGTTCTACTATTTGCACACTGACATCGAAATGTGCAATATCAGTGTACAGTATGCGATGTACAATATGTAATCTGAACATAAGTCTTTGGCTTAATGATGCATTGTTCAGAGTCAACATTAAGCTCGTATTTAAACGTACGGGTTCGGATATTTAAACGTACGGGTTCGGATATATCCGGGATTGGATACGCTTTGGTTGGTACCGCGTATGTGGTGCTTGAGTTCGGATATGCGATGTTCGTATTTAGATATCTGGTGTTCAGGATTACATATACAGTGCTCGGGTTCGGATATGCGGTGTTCGTGTTCAGATATGTGGTGTTCAGGAAGGCTATGCGTTAATATGTCTTGGATAAGGTCGGATATGTGGTATTTGGGATCGGATGGCAATATACGGGATCGGATATGCGATATGCAGAATCGGACACGCGGGGACCACCATCACCGCCCATTTTCACGCCTGTAAATGTCACACCGTTCGTTCCCATCGGTTACAAATTGCTCGGTCCGTCTCTCTCTCTCTCTCTCTCTCGCTCTCTCCCTCCCCCTCCCTTTCCCTCTCTCCCTCCGCCCTCCCCTTTCCTCTCCCCCCCCCCCTCCATTCCCTCTCCCCCTCCCCCCTCCCCTCTCCCCCTCCCTTTCCCTCTCTCCTCCCCCTCCCTTTCCCTCTTTCCTTCTCTCCCTCCCCCCTCCGTTTCCCTCTCTCCCTCCCCCCTCCTTTCCCTCTCCCTCCCCTCTCCTCCCCCTCCCTCCCCCTCCCTTTCCCTCTTCTCCTCTCCCCTCCCCCTAATAAAGTCGACTGATATAACTACTCGTTAGTACGTTCCTTATTGTTACGAGGCTTAACAGTCCATTGGGCGGGATAGGGAGGAAAAAAAAGCCTTTGTCCCCTTTTTATGTACTCTAGTATTAAATTATGTTCCAAGTTCACTGAGACAATAAGCGAATGATCGAAAAAGGAACCCATGTGTGTTTATGTTTTTATGTAACTGATCCACAAACGTGACACACCGTAATGCTAAATGAATTTCCTCCCCCTCATGTTTGGCTTATTCCTCCCCTTCCCCCTTTCCCCTAACCCAGTCCCTTTACTAAGTGATATCCCTTCCCCTTCTTTCCTCTTCCCTGTTATTCCCCTGCTTTACCCTGTAATGGCTAGTCCCCTCTTCTCCCCCCCCCCTCCTTTCCGTTCCCTGGCGTTCACCTGGTTAACCCCTCCTCTGACATTACTACTGACCCCCTCCCCTCCCACTCCTCTCTCTCCCCTACCCTCCACCCTCCCCTACATTTAGCCTAGACCTGGAATAGCTAATACTTTCCCCATTCCCTTCTGCCTTCTCTATGCCATCCCCTGGGTTTACCTTGCCCCTGTAATAGTTAATACTTTCCCTATGTCCCCTTCAAGTCCTCCCTCTGGTTTCCCCTACTCGTGTAATAGCCAAAAATCCCTCCCTCTCACTCTCCCTCTCTCGCCCCCCACCCCACCCCGGCCCCACCACCCACCCTTTCCCTTTCAGGACTGGATTATTGCATCACCGCGGAGAGAGTCGGAGCATCCCCGGCCGTGCATCTCTCTTGGCTTAGAAACGTCGGGTGAGCCGAAGCTGGGAGCCTGGCAGGGGGAGGGAGGGAGGGGAAGGGAGAGGGGAGGGAGACGGAGGGGACGGGCAAGAGGAAAGGGAGAGGGAGGGGACGGGGCGAGAGGGAAAGGGTGAGGGGGACGAGGTGGAGAGGAAGGGGAAGGGGAGGAGGTGGAAGAAAGGGGTAGAGGGAAGATCTTTCATAACTTGGCTTATACTATTTTGTTTACCCCCTTTGCCTTTCGCTGGCCAACGCAGTCATGGCACCATTATGGCAGCCTCTATGATTCCTTATATTTGCTCTCTGCGGTGGAGACTGCCTCGTTCATGGCAGGCTTACAAAGTGCCGGCGGGAAAATGTCTTATATTTTCTATTAAGCTTGGCTGAATACCTAATGGTCGTGAAAGTTTTTTTTTCTTCCTTTCCTGGCAGGGGATGCAAAACGCAAATACTCCGTCCGAAATGATGGTCTGAAATTTCTATCGACAATGCGAATGATAATTCAGACATTGCCGCAACAAGCTTGATAATCAACCAACAATTTCATTGCCATAACTTCACCGCTCAAAACATCAAAACCCATCAACCAAAACAAAATTTCGAATCACCTCCACTATTCCCATTTCTTTTCCATTAGTACATGCGTTTGTTTTAACGGCGTTTATCTCCCTTTATCAACAGAGAGAGAGAGAGAGAGAAAGAAGAGAGAGAGAGAGAGAGAGAGAGAGAGAGAGAGAGAGAGAGAGAGAGAGAGAGAGAGAGAGAAGAAGCGAGCGAGCGAGAGAGAGAGAGAGAGAGAGAGAGAGAGAAGAAGCGAGCAGAGAGAGAGCATCTGCCAGAAGAGAGAGAGAGACAGAGAGAGAGGGACAGAGACAGACAGAGAGAGAGGGACAGAGACAGACAGAGACAGAAATAGAGAGAGAGAGACAGATGGAGAGAGAGAGACAGACAGTCAGAGAGAGCATCTGCCAGTAAACTCTCACGCCGTCTGGAGGATCCGAGATGTTCAAGAAGACGCTCTGTATAACTGCATCATATCGGAGAGTCTTCCAAGGGTTTATTTCGCTTTACGGCCTTCGCCTTGAGAGACGATGTGTTGTGTGCGGCGGCGTCTCGCTTCTCTACTTGTGCGTTATGAGCGAGGAGGAAGAGGAGGAGAAGGAGGAGGAGGAGAAGGGGTGGAGGAGGAGAAGGAGGAGAAGGAGAGGAGGAGAGGAAGAGGGAGGTAGGAGAGAGGAGGTAAGAGAGGAGGAAGAAAGTGGAGGAGGAGAGAAGAAGGAGAGAGGTAGATCGAGCAATGGTGGAGAAGAAGGAAGACAGAGGAAGTAAGAAGGTGAGAAGCGGCAGGGAGAAGAGGAGGCAGAGGAAGTAGAGGCAGAGGAGGATGAGAAATGAGTAAAGCGTGGGCAAAAGAGTAAGAAATAAGTGTCTGGTATAATCTCCCTTAGCCCTTAACTTCACCAACATCCCCCTCTCCTTCGCAGCCCTTCCTCCTGCTTCCCAATTTAGTCACCCTATCCCTCTCCCTTCCCCATCTCCCCCCACCCACAACCCCCCCCCTCCACCCCTCCAATCTTCAATAGGAGCCAAGGAAACCCACAAGCAAAAGCAAGCAGTAATAAGATATGACGTCACGAGAAACACCCATCCCCCTCACCCCCATCCCCACCCCTTCCCGAGACGTAATGAGCAAACGGGGAAGAGAGAGAAAGAAAGAGAGTATGAGGGTTGAGGATAATGAGAGTTTAGGAAAGATAGAAAGGGAAACCAAGGGACAGGGGAAGAGCGAGAGGCAAAAAGACCAAGACCTAAAGACCAAAACCTGAGACCGAAAAAAGAAAAAGACGAAACCATGAAAAAAAACGAGAAGCCAGAATTGTAAATAAAAAATATAAAAACATATTATAAACCCAAAACGTAAGACCAAAACCCCAGCTCAAAAGACCGAAAGTCTGAGATCGAAAAAGAGACCATAAAATAAAAAAGACGAGAACCCACAATGCGAGAAAAAAAAATAAAAAAATAAAATAAAAAATAAATAATAAAAAAAAACAAAAAATAAATAAATAAATAAAAGATAAAAAATAATAAAATAAAAAAGAAAAAAATAATAAATCAAAATAAACATATAGAAACCCAAACGTAAGGCCCCAAACCCCCGCCCGCAAGACCGAACCCGCGACCGAAAGACGAAGATCCCGGACCCGAGGCGGAGCGCGAGCCAGCGACCGGCGGAATCCCAATAACAAACACGGGGCCAAGACGTTCGCCTGGGTCTTCGCGGATCTTAACGACGTCATCACGCCTTATCTCGGTCACCTTTAATCACGCCCATTAGTGAGATGGCGTTCTTCGGCCGCGATTAATGCGCCGCCGAGATCCACCGCTCGCCTGCGCGAAACTGTGAAAAGTCGGCTTTTGGGAAAAAAAAAAGTATTTATTTCTATATTTTCGTGTTATGGGAGGGTTTTATTTTCTTTTTCGCGTTGTGGGCGGGGTTTTATTTTCTTTTTCGCGTTGTTGCGTTGTGGGCGGGGTTTTTATTTTCTTTTTCGCGTTGTGGGCGGGGTTTTATTTTCTTTTTCGCGTTGTGGCCGGGGTTTTATTTTATTTCGCGGTGGGCGGGGTTTTATTTTCTTTTTCGCGTTGTGGGCGGGGTTTTATTTTCTTTTTCGCGTTGTGCGGGTGTTGTGGGCGGGTTTTATTTTCTTTTTCGCGTTGTGGCGGGGTTTTATTTTCTTTTTTCCTTGTGGCGGGGTTTTATTTTCTTTTTCGGGTTGTGGGCGGGGTTATTTTTCTTTTTCCGTTGTGGGCGCGCTGTGGTCGGGGTGCGTTGTGGGCGGGGTTTTGTATTCTTATTTTTCTTTTTCCGCGTTGTGGGCTGCGTCTGTGGGATACTATTTTGGCGCTCTGCAGAACAAAATTTTCGTGCTCTGTCGGACATTTGATCCTTTTTGCGTATTTTTTTTCTCATTTTCGCGCGCTGTCTCTACTTATAGATATTATTGTGGAATTGTGTAAAATAAATGATAAAATAAATGAATGAAAAATAACAAAATAAAGAGCAAAATAATAATAACAATAGTAATAATAAAATATAATAACAGCAAAAATAATAATCTATAATGATGATAAAGAGAAGAAGAGGACGGGATGATAATTTAAAAAAAACAATGAAGAGAAAAAAAAAGAAAAAAAAACATTAGTAATCATTCACAATAAAAGTTATCATAATAACGTCTTTAAAAAAACTTTTCTCTTTCAATCACATACTTTCACGCAGTTACAATTTATCAACATTATCGTTAACATAACAAGTGTTATTACTATCGTTGCAGGTTTAGCTATTATCATTAACTTCAACTTCTACACGTCATCACTTCACTCCGAAGCAAGTACAAGGAAGCAACACCAGCGTCTTGTAAGAAAGAGGCGTGGCTTGACATCTCAAAGCTACGGCACCCATGGGAAGGGGCGGGGGGGGGGGGGGGGGGGGGAGACATTTATAGTATGAATATTACTTTGTGAAAGTAAATAATGGCTATGGTGGTGGTGGTTATGGTGGTGATGACGATGGATGATGACGATGATGATGATGACGATGATGATGATGATGATGATGATGATAATGGTGGATGGTGGTGGTGATGATGATGATTGAGTTTTCAGTATCAATACACGTGATTAATTACAATAACTCTAATGTCTATGTCTGTCAAGCTGATTCCTTCACTAGGAATGATTAAGATATATCCATTTTGACAAAAATTCTCCAGAGCATCATCGTCGACCTTAGTAATGATGATAACTTGAACTAATAATAACGAAAATGGGCGAAAAGGAAAATACAGTCACGGCCATTACATTGTCTATTTTCCAAAAGTCTCGCACAATTTCCCCGAAATCACAAAGGCAAAACAAGTTCATCCCACAGCGATGAATTTTGAATCGTACATCTCTCTAAGCGCCCTAGATAACAACACTAATTATTCCCTGTTGAAAAACACTACGGGGATTTTTTTTTAATTTAAAGTGCTGAATTATTTTTTCTTATTTATTTATTTTTTTATTATTAATATTTTTTTTTTTTTTGGGGGGGGGGGTTAATAGTTGATATCTGCCTTATTTCTATATGTTTTGATCCGTTTGAATTTCAAGTCAATTTTTTAATTTATAGTTAAACCGACAGAACAGAGAACCGCACAAACAGTGGCAAGGAGAAAGAGCAGAAACATGAAGAGAAAATAAAAATATGATAATAAAGATAAAGATATATCATTCGAGAGAGAGAGAGAGAGAGAGAGAGAGAGAGAGAGAGAGAGAGAGAGAGAGAGAGAGAGAGAGAGAGAGAGAGAGAGAGAGAGAGAGAGAGAGAGAGAGAGAGAGAGAGAGAGAGATCCAGTAATAAAATTCGCAATGAAACCTTTATTTTCACTATCAAAACATCCTTTATCAAAACCCTATAGACAACAGTACTCCATCAAATCTCAGCCCCCCTTAAAAAAACTTACAAACACACACACACACACACACACACACACAAACACACACACACACACACACACACACACACACACACACACACACACACACACACACACACACACACAAATCGGTAGCTCCATTGAAGTTGAATATCGCATGAAAGCCACGTGGGCCTAACTACGTATCTTTACACTGTGTATCTTATTACCAACGCTGAAACTTGTAACAGATGCTAACTCACTACAGACGGAGAAGTAGATCATATTTCGCCCTTCTGACGTCAAAGTCGTAATGATATTCACAAAGTTTTGCGGTTTCTGTTGGGTTCTACAGTCTGCTTGTGTAATGTTGTATTTTCTTGTTTTTTCTATCATCGTTAATGTCTTTTATATATTTAGGTTCTTTGCCCAATGGTGTTTATCTTCTTGTTTCATATGAGAATATCTTAACTATACAAGACATGTATTTGACCGATTTTTGTTACTTTTGGCGCATTTAGGGTTATCAAATATTCAGGAAAAAGCATATTTGATGTCCATGCAATTTCATCTACTCATATTAACATTATTTCATTTTATCCACTTTTCTGCATCATGCGAGCGAACCCCTTTATTATAAATTAAGATTTAATGACATTTGCGAGATGAATGTAAAGATTAGCATCATGCATACTGGACCCTAATATAGTAAAGAATATTTTTAGTACCAATATTAAATCATGCATCATGATATTCATTTATTCGCTATATTACACACCCCCACACCGAAATACTCCAATGATCATATTCAGATATACAATGCATACCAATATATGACAGCAGTGCTAGTGGTGAAGAGGATGAAAATAAGAATAAGAATGAAGAGGATATTGATAATGGTGATCATGGTGAAATTCTGTACATCATATATGCTTATGATGCACCAGTAATGTTTTTTCCTCCATTTACCGAGATATAAGTACCATATCGACAAACAAACGCTCTCTAAAAGTTACTAATGTTGTGCTCTATGAGAAATGAAAACCGGAGACAGGGAATTTCGAGCACATACCAAATGAAAACTTACTTGGCATTATCGTCTTATGAGATGCCAGTGACTGTGATGCTCAAGTATGTTAAACACACATCCCGCTGGGCCACAAAATATGATTAAATAACCGTAAGTTATCCAAGTTAAGAACGAGAAACGTTTTCTTAGTAAGTTGTCCATCGCAGTTGCAAGTTAATGGACGGCCCACATATTAGCATAATGCAATAACCACTGTTAGAAGAAGTTACGTCCGGGTACGCCAAACGCTGTGTTCCGCCACGTCCCCTCAGCACAGAACAACAATGACAACACAACAACATCAACAGCATTCAATTTGCCTCGTAGTTTAGTCCGGACGAAATGTATTGCTCCTTGTTGACTGCGGATAACGAGTTCGCAGCTATATAGTAATCCCCCTATCGCCCTCCCATCGCATGTGGTTCCATTAATCCTACGACGCCACACGCCACTGCATCGATACAGCATACTCCATCGTCGTTGCACTGTTGCATTTTCAACCTCGGGGAATGTTCAAAGCTTTGTGGCACCGCGCCGCGACCTCGAACCTCAGGTGAACTGAATGAATACTTCAGGAATGGTCGGAAATTGCTCCGCGTAATTATCTAGGATAATTTGCATCTCATTATAACAACCAGAATGAGAAATTATGACAGCATTACGAGATTTTATGGCGGAACTGTTGGAACACTAACGCTGATGCGTGCTTGGTGTTTGTTGCAGGTCACAGTGTATAGAAGTCGTCTCGGAAATGAAACGGAATCCCCCCCCCAAAAAAAAAAAAAAAAAAAAAAAAATGTCCCCTAACGATGAGTAGGATATGTTACACGTCTACGAGAATAATCTCAAACAAGGTTACTATGTTAACGGCCTCAAAAAAAAAAAAAGTAATGATCAATAGCCTCAAATATGTTTTGTATATAAACATCCTAAAAAGGGTTACAGAAAAATAGCCCCAACCACAGCTACCACGTAAACTCAAACAAGATTAGTAAATAAAAACTTGAATAAACTTCTTGCATAAAAGTCTCAAACAAGATCAATATACAAAAAGGCTTAAACTAGGTCTTTCTATAAACTCTCAGACGAAGTAACTATACAGAAACAGTCTCAAACCCGGACACTATATATGAAAGCCTCGGCCCTATGAATAAGCCCGAGTTTCTGAGGCTTCCGAGAGCAGACATCGAAGCTTATAGTATCGCCGTCGCACAGATGGTGTAAGCTATTGGTTTCGGTGATTGCACTGTTGCATAGTTCAGCTGGTTAATATAGCACAGTTATTGTAACTGAGCTCTCTGTATTATATCTCGTATATTTCGGCATATAGCGCGGTAGATTGCCGAATTCACGCGTGTTATATTTTCACTGTGTGAGATTTTTGACGATATATGCAAAACTAAGCATGCTTTTATGCTACAGTTATTGTCACTTGGGCTTATTATGACGATCTAAATATTATGCCTTTGCTCCTGGCAACCATTAACAATTTTGAATGTGCTAATCTCGCTGCCTTTATGAAATGATAGTAATCCTTGAGCATTGTGGTGCAGCAATTTTATTACTTGGAAATGCAATAAAAAGGATATATCACAATGAGCCGCTGGATATATGTGCATCCCAAACAATGTTGCAAATTATTGCACACAGTAGTAGATCATGCAGTTGCGCTAAATTAGTACACAGACTACTTGACTTGGTAAAGTGATTTCACACCGTCAGAGCCATTCGCAGGACCAGTGGAAATGTGTTCACGTACATCTGTGTATGATTTCTTTGTTTTTGTGCTTTTCGAAGATATGGCATTCAGAAGATTGGGAATATAGGAGGAACGAATTGGATGGAAGAGAAATAAAGGGAAGGAAGGGAATGGACAGATGGAGAGAGGGGGAGAACATGAAAAGTTAAGCGTTTGCACTAAACCAAACACCCATTTCAGAGTCACATTGTATGTAAAGCAATCAACTTTACGAGAGCAATGCCCAGTCATGCAAACTCTACAGATAACACAGTTTTAACCCACTTCTATCTCTCATGCCAAATCGCATTCCATAAGACTTTATTTAATGCTTCCGGGACAGAGAAAAAAAATACAAACAAAA
>NW_020871046.1:422123-427123 GCF_003789085.1 Penaeus vannamei
GCGGATAAAAGGGTTAATCCAGCGAAGGGCGGGCGTGGGCGGTGCTATGGGCGTAGCTAAGATAACTGAAGCGGTAGGATGCGCTGATAATGTGGCCCAAGACTGCTCTTAATGCGTGGGCTGCGTCGACTCTACAACATTATTATTATCATTATTCCACCCACGGAAAAGATTTGGAGGGAATGAGCAATGTAAATGAGGCGAGATGATGCGAGAAATGAGGAAAAAATGGCTAATCTAGGCCGTCATATCCCGTGGCTTTATAGCGATGGTTAATGAATTGTAACGTCGGGATACGATGTTATGCGGGCGGTCGCGTTATTCGCCTCCTTTTCAAGATGCCTAAGTTGCTTTAACACTTTCCAAGAAACAACTATGAATTATTGGATAATGAAAGGTTATCAAATCTGATTTATAACAGAACATAAATATAAAGTTGAAAGTTATTTATAATAAAACACTTTAATGTAACGTTGACAAATCCGATGTACAGCAAAACACATAAATGTAACGTTGACAAATCTAATTCATAACAAAAAACAAATGTAAAGTTGACAAATGTGATTCATAACAACACACTCCAAAATATACGGTACCACTTTACATATTTTTACGCCTTTCTCTCCTGCTACGTATATAAACGAGGACGTAACTGAGGCTGTTATATACGAATGCCACTATAACATATCCATGTTACGTTATGATCCCGAATACACATGTTATTACCTGAGCTGTGTAATTTGCAAAGGGTTAATGTAAATTCATCTAACCAAGGATTTCGAGGGAGCAGAGCGGGTTCATAGAAAACGCAATATTATGCTAGAAACACAATACCAAGATGCAATAGGGAGATATAATGATAAAGAGAAATCCAAAATAGGAAATGTGGAAATGAAGTAAAGAATAAAATCCTGGTAAGAAAAGGCACCCTTTAAAAGGACGTATTCGTTTAAAAGGGGCAGTGTTTAAAAAAGTCTGGATAACTAAAATCGTATATCAAAAATTAATCTACGAATAAAAAAGTAAGGACAATTAAGACCAGACTTAATAGTGAAACAAGTGAGTATTTAAAAGGTGAATGGCAGAATTCATTAATACAAAACTCTGAAAGTAACAATATCCTCAACAAAATTCTGGAAAAAGCATGAAAATAGCACGAAACAAAACTGTTAAAATTCCCTTCAACGAATTACAATAAGTTAACGTAACCCCTTGAAGACGCCGTCGCCTAATCCCCCAAAGGCGCTTCGCACGAGCGCCTCCGTATCAGCCTAAACGAGAACGAGAACTTCCCCAAGTTGGAGCTTTATGGCAGCGGAGAAGCACTCGACTAACGGCTTTAGCGAAAACTTGAAGCGTAAAGCTGCTGCTGATACCCGCGGCTGGGAGATTACCCTCACCGGATAATAGACAGGAGGAGGAAGAGGAAGTCTTGGGGGCGTAGACAGCAAGCTTTCCGTAATGATTTGGTCCCTTCTTAGACCTCGCCGTTCTCCCTCCCCCGAGTCCTCCTCGGCCCCCCTCCCCGGCCCCTCTCCTTAGATCCTCAGTCCTTGTCCCGTCCTTTCATTCCCTTCCCAGTCCTCCTTGTTCCCTCTTCACATTCCTTTCCCAGTCCTCCTTGTTCCTTCTTCTCCCTCCTTTCACATTTCCTTCTCCATCACCCAACCTGTCCCTTCTTCCCCTCTATCCGTTCTTCTCATTCCTTTTCCAGTCCTCCTTGTTCCATCATCTCAGTCCTCCTTGTTCCTTCTTCTCCCTCCTTTCACATTTCCTTTTCCATCACCCAACCTGTCCCTTCTTCCCCTCTACCCGTTCTTCTCATTCCTTTCCCACTCCTCCTTGTTCCTTCTTCTCAGTCCTTTCCTAGCCCTCTCTCTCCCTTCAGGTTTCCTTCCCCATCACCCAACTTGTCCCTTCTTCCCCCCTGTCCGTCCCCGCTTCATTGAACCTTCTACTCCCCTAATCCTTTCACCCGCCCCCTTCCACATGTCAACCCTTTTCCACTCCCTATTATCTGTTCCCTTTCTCCCCTCGCCCTTCCTCCCTCCCCCCCCACCACTCCACGCTCCTACCCGCCACCCTGGACTCCCTATCCTATCCCTCTCCCCCTCCTTCTGAATGGGCCACGTGTCCAATCATACCACTTGTAGTCCTACGACCTCACGCAAGGATAAACTACTCCGCTACGATAACTGAGCCGGATAATTCCCCAAAAACTTTGGCTATAAGATAAAGAGAGGTCGGGGAGAGGGGAAGGGGATGAGGTAAAAGTTGGGGGCACGGGCGGAAGGTGGATACTGAATAGGGTAGGGCTGGGGCATGGGTGAAAGGGTATATATATGTCTATTAATCAATCGCTCGATCTGTCATTCTTCTATTTATCTGTTTATGTAAGAATATTTTATCTCCCTCTCTTTCTCTCCCCCCCTCTCTTTCTCCCTGTGTGCGTGTGCGCGTGCGTGTGTGTGTGTATTCGTTTGCGTGTCCGAGAGTGTGTGCGTGTGCGTGTGCGTGTGCGTGTATATATATATATATATATATATATATATATATATATATATATATATATATATATATATATATATATATATATATATATAATATATATATACATATATATATATATAATATATATATATATATATATATATAATATAACATGCAAATGAATGTATGTATGTATGTATTATGTATGTATGTATGTTCTAATGTATGTATGTATACATGTACACGTATACATACATACATGTATACATGTATGTATGCATCTATGCATCGATGTATCTACGTATTAATCTATCTATATACATACACACATATACGGGAAGAGACAGAGAGGGATTGAGTCATGTTAAATACTTTATAAACTCTTCTGGCTTCCAGGAGAGACACAGGGTTTTTACATTATGCTTTCTTCGCGGTGTGTGCGCCAGTCCCCCGTGGCGCTTGGATAATGAAAGCTGGCATATTTACGTCAAACTGAAAAATACACAGAGCCGTCAGCAGAAAGGTTAATTTTAGTTCCTGCTCGAAATAATCACTTTTTCAGATGCAAGGAAGAGCTGAGACATGAGAGAAAAGGATGAAGGAGGCAAGACAGAGAAGGTTTGGCGAAAGGATTTCCAACAAAAGTCGTGAAGAAATTTCAGGTAATTGTTTTATCCGTCTCCTGATAAGGAAAGAAATCTTCCCATTCGTATCCTATTTTCTTTTACTCTCCCGGTCTTTCTTCTCCCACGTTTCCCCATCTCCCTTCCAACCCCTTCCTTTTCTCCCTTTCCTTCCTCCTATTTCCTCCCTTCCACCTCCCCTTCCCGCTCTTCCCTTCCTTCCTTCCTTCCTTACTCTCCTCCTTCCTCTTCCTTCTCCTCCTTCCCCTTTCCTCCCTCCTCCTCCTTCCTCTAATATCCGACTCGGCTTCTGCTCATTCAAATTCTCAATGTAATGTAAATTCATGCCTAATGAAATCTCCAATCAATTATATTAGCAAGTCAACGGCACCGAATAACCGTCCAGACCGCTGTGTGTGTAGCGCCCGAGAGGCCATCCGGGGACTCCTCAGGGCATCTCAAGACGGAGGAAGGAATGCTTTACGGAGATGCTTGCCGGAGTTGATTAAGATCTTTACCGGAATTTAGTACGAAAAAGAAAAGTCGAAGTAAAAGGGTAAAGTGGATTTTGCGAACGGTGATAAGTAGGACGTATGACTGAAAAAAACACGAAGTTCCATTTAATCAACCAACTGTAAAAGAAAAAAGAAAAAAAAACGTTTTTATCAATAGTCACTGATACCTATTGAACGATGACAACCATCCCCTCAAAACCTTGTAAAATATCCCCGTTCTTCCCTTTTTCCCTTCATCTCTTCCGCTTTTTGTCTTTTTTTTTCCTCCATGTATTCCTTCTTCTCCGTTTTTCTCCTCATCCCCCCCCCCCAAAGAACAACCCTAGAAATCATCCGTAAAAAAAAAAAAATCGACAAGAAATCGATAATGTAAAACAAGACATTTACATTTTTTCTTCCTCCTTATGTCTTGTAAGATCTAAGCATGAGTTTGACGGCTAGTGAGTGATTTTGTTTTTTTTTATGGACACTTCCCGATGAGAACGGCCTGTAACTTCTTCGTAATCAACTTCTTTCCACTCGTGATATCTCGTAACTCCGTAATATGGCTTCGGATAATTCCTTCAACTTCTTCGCATTATACAGATTCTTCGCTTGGGTGACGAAACGGTCTTTATCAGCCTGTTCCTTCGCCTCTTCTCCTTCTTCTTCCTATTCCTCTCCCTCTTCTTTCCTCTTCTTTTTCTTTTTCTTCTCCTTCCTCCTCCTGAGTGACGGAGTGTCCCTTCTTCTCGTTCTTTATATTTTCTTGGGCGTTTTTCTTCTTTCTGTACTCCTCCTCTTCTTCCTCCACCTGTTTTTCTCTCGCTTTATCCTCTTCGATGACGAAATATTTTTGCTATTTTTTCCCGATTTATCTTCCTTTCATTCTTTCCCATTTCTTTCTTAAAATATTTCTCTTCCTCTTCCATCTCTTCGACTGTATTTTCCATTTCTCCTTCCCGTTGCTTATTCTCCTCTCTTAGTAGCAGCGTTTCTTTTCCTACGTGTTATTCCCTGTTTCTCTTCTTCCCTCCTCTTTTCTCTCTTCTTTGACAGCGAAGAGTTTCTCCTCGTCTGTATCGAGATTTTTTTTTCTTTTGCTTCTGCCTCTCCTTCGTCTCCGTCTCGAATCCACTCTTCTTTTACATTTTATCTTTCCTTTATTTCTCTTTTGTCTTAATCTGTCCTTTTTATTTCTGAAATCCTAAACCTGCTCTCTTTTTTTCTATTTTTACTTTTTTATTCTAATCCAATTGTTAATCTCTTCTTCCTGTTTTCTCGTCTCTGCTTCTTCTCTCCGATTTCCCCCTTCTTAATCTTACTCACTTCCCTTACCTTTCTGATATGTCTAACATTCATCTTCAATCTCTATCTCCAATTTATTCCTCCT
>NW_020871046.1:429623-432123 GCF_003789085.1 Penaeus vannamei
ATGGTTTTCAGCATCAGGGGTCCATCACCTGCGTTAACTCACTTTCGCTAAAGGATACCGAGGAAGACACGGACCTTATTTGAGAATATGACCTGTTTGTTCTATTCATTCAGTTATATATTTTCACCATTTTTTTCTGTTTCACTTTTGATATGCTTCCAAATAATAATAACCTTATCATAAATAATAACAATAATGATAAAACACCTGCTGACCAGTATTTAGGACTAGCAAGATGACTGATTATTGGGTATCTAATGCATAACCACCTTGTCGGGTTAGTTTAGGTCATCACTACCCCCATAAACAATACCATAAATGCCAATGTAGCCTTCTATTGAAACTAGGTCTGCTGTTCCATAGGGATACCCATAACCCTTCCAAAAAAAGGCCTTATGCCTGGGAGATTCTTTGTGATTTTGATCAGTGAATAAACTTAGGAGTAAGAACATTTTCTTTCTTCCAACCATGTTATTATATCATTATCTTTATACAAAAAAGGCTAGAAGAGCTTTTTTGTAGAAGAGGTTCCCTACTAGAACCACAACAAAAAACAACAATAACATCAACAATACTACTAATAACAACAATGACAATGATAATAATAACAATGATGATAAAAACAATAATAATAATAATAAGGATGATAACGTTGATAATAATTACAATATCAATTATACCAATAACAACAGCAAAATTAACATCATTAATAATGATGGCAAGAATAATAATGATAACAATAATAATAATAACAATAATGATAAAGAGTAAAGCAGAATAAAAGAACAATAACAGCTTCATAATAACTAGAACAAATAACAAAGATATCTTAATGTTTAGTAGCTTTCCTAGTAAAAGAAGTATTGTACTAGTAGAGGCAGTAATAGTTATTATCATTGCTGCAGCACTAATTACGCAAGGAAAAGCACAACTTCAAAAGGCAAAGAAGAATCAGTTTGGTCTCCCGGGGCAAAACAAGTAGCCTCTGACGTCAGAGTCCTGACAAGATCGCGGACCTCTGAGACAGCCCCTGGGTGGTGGAGGATATAGGGAGGAGGAGCTTCCATCACCCTCGGGACCCCAGGACCCACGGGGACCCCCTCTCCTTGGGCAGATGGGAGGGTCTCGGGGTCGCCGCCCCCTCCTTCTCATCAGTTCGCTTCCGGCAATTCCAGACGAGAAGTCGAAAAATGCAAAATGTGTTAAAACATTTTATATTTTCGCCGGTCGGACAATAGGCGGAGCTACGGTCACAATAGCTCACTTTGGCCTATGTCCAAGTTGGGCTAATACAGATGATAATACCCCAGGAATGATAACAATGGTGGTGAGGATTGCGCGATTGGGGAGGGAGGGGGAGGGAGGGGGAAGAGGTGACATTCGGGAGAGTTTCAAGGGATGTATCAGAAGATGGTGATCGTATGGGAATCAAAAAGAGAGTATGGTGATAATGAGAGGTATACGAGTATATAGTATGAATATAGAAGAGTATACAAATATATGAGATATATGAATAGATGGTGAAAATACGAACAACAGTGAAATGACAGTGAAAGTAAGGATGAAACTTCTATTCTGTTTCGAAGGATGAAAAAAGATTAAATGTGACGATGAATGGGATAGTGTGATGAAAGAGGATGGTTTCGATTAGTGTGTGATTACGAGATTGGATGTGGTGCTGATGTGAGATTGGAAATGGCCGACTGATTGGCATGTGACAGTCATAGTGACGGTGACAGGGGTATGACAGATTTAGTTAAGATTCTAGTGAGCATCGGTGAGAGAAAATCAATATCAGAAACTTGTCATAATCAACAAGGTGATGATCATAATTTGTAATGATAATGCCGGTAAAAGAAAAGAAAAAAGAAAAAAAAGTATATATCTTCATTTGTGTGTGTTGTAACGGAAATAACATAAAGGTATGAGTTATACTGACAAAGTGGATAACAGTGATGATTATAATGAAAATAAAAGTGATAAAAACAACAAAAAGGACATTATTAATGACACTAATACTCCTTTTGCCTTTTGACAACGGTAGTAATATGTAAAACACAGCAGTAATGAAAACAATGAATAAGAATAAAAAAAAATAAACAAGTATAATAATCGTAGAAAATCATAATAATCTTGATATCAGCAATACCAAAACCAAACACACATCTATAAAGAATAAACAGTCAGCAAAAAAAAAAAAGTATTTAACACAAGAACCTCAAACAGAAGGAAAAAAAGAATCCTATCTTAAGCCCCTCTCACAAAAAAAAGTGAAAAAAGATAAATAAACAAAAATCATGGGCGCGCTCTTCCCATTCCCGAAAAGAGGACACGGGATGGGCGTGATTGCGGGTCCCAAACACCTCAGATGACTCTCAGAACTTAAGGGTAAAAGCTAAGTCACGACGATAATAATGTTAACTCTGCAATGACTATGCAAAAAAGTCATACAAGGGAAGCAGACAAAAATGTGATTATTATTATTCATTCAATTGTAAAT
>NW_020871046.1:442123-444623 GCF_003789085.1 Penaeus vannamei
TGTGAATGTGTGAATGTGTGTGTGTGTGTGTGTGTGTGTGTGTGTGTGTGTGTGTGTGTGTGTGTGTGTGTGTGTGTGTGTGTGTGTGTGTGTGTGTGTGTGTGCGTGTGTGTGTGTGCGTGTGCGTGTGCGTGTGCGTGTGCGCGTGCGCGTGCGCGTGCGCGTTTGAATCTATATATCTCCGGAAGAAAATGAAATGGCAAGCAAGTTCCAAATACACCGATTCCATTCCGCCTTCTACAGCATCATTACCAAAAGGCCCCATCTTGTTTCCCTCGTACTATCCTCGCTACATGCCTTGAGGGGGATTCCTTTTGTACTTGTGAAAACATCGTGCTTTGTTTTCTCTCGTACTTGGCTATGTTTCCTCTCGTATTTACGAAAATATTGCGTCGGGCCGTCCCATGGGAGAGAGCGCGAAAAGGAAGATTTTTATTTCTTTACGGGAGGTCGGAATTCAAGAGACTTTTAAATCTTAAGCAAATTTACTTATTAGATTATTCTCCGAACATGGCCATGGCCGGTATTCCAGACGCTTATTGTTCAAAGCCAAGACGATTTAACGACTTCGGCGAAACAATATAGTTTTGTCTTTGGCTCTCACTCCATACGATATTTTTAATGTTCTTTATATCGCGTCTAATCTCGTCACATTTTCATCTTCACATATCATATTAAGTACTTTCATTCATAGAAAATAACCTATTTTTAAATAAAGATAAGCATTTTTTTTCTTTATATACACATATTTGTATTTCGTGACGTTATCAATGTTGTTACTCTGACGCCCTTAGTAATGGTGCTCTGACGTCACAGTATCAACAAACGCGATCAACCATGATCAATTTTTGTCTGTAGTAATTGACGATACCCTGATATGTTGCTTTATTCGTTGTTTGATGGATTTATGAATTCTAGTTTTGTAAAATGTACCAATAATATTACCAAGAAAATTGTGTCAGAAAAATACATCAAACCTTCTGATCATACTGAGCTGCTATGATCTCTGCCATTTTAGCTTGAAACATTCCAAACTATACACTGCATCCGTAATACTGTCGCCTTACATACACTAGATATAAAAAGCCACATGCTTTTCAACTGTTCTTAATACACGAGTGTAAAGGGAAAATTCAATGGTAAATTTGCATCTTTCGTTTAAAGATTCTAGAAGAGAAAGTTAACGTAATACCGCAAATATTTGCATATGCAAAGATTGTCGAACAGACGCATCAGTTTTCACAAAACAATAAAGCCTTATAGTTTCACTTCAACAATGTGATGCCGTTTCAAAACTACATTCGACCCCCACCCCCATCCCCACCCAAAAATAAAATAAAATAAAAAAAAATATTCGCACAAATCAATCCTGTTTCGCACAATTCTGGCGAACCGCTCGGGCTTTCACACTTTTATTTGGAGAAGATAATCAGGCCTCACAACTTTATTTTCCGATAAAACTACACACCTTTATGCTCACAGACTTAACTATTTCAAACCGTCATTCTCATGAACTGATGATTTTTTTAATAATTATTTTTTTCTCTCTCTCTTTCTTTCTCCTCACGAAATAATCTTACACCTTCATTCGCTCAAACCAATCAAGCTTCACAGGGAGTCCTAAGAAAAAGTCGGTTCGTTCCTTTAATCTGCAAAACCCTTTCCATCTCTCTCTCTCTCTGTGCCTCTTTTCACGTCAATGTTTTTTTTTTTTTTTTATTCCCTTTTTCGTCTCGCTATTGTTTGTTTGTCTGTCTGTCTTTCTGTCTGTCTCTTTCCTTCTTTCTTTCTTTCTTTCTCTCTCTCTCTCTCTCTCTCTCTTTGTCCTCTTTTCACGTCAATGATATACTCTTTTTTCTTTTACCTTATTCCGTTTTTCGTCTGGCTATTCCCTCTTTTTTTTTTTTCCACCTTCCTATATCTTGTCCTCTCCGTTTTACTTATTTATTTATTTATCCTTCTTCATTCTCTATTTATCTGAACTTCTCTCTTCCGTTTTTATCCGAATGTTCCTCTTGTCATTGTTTTACCATCTCTATCTTCAATCTCTTACTCTTCTCCTCTTCCTCCCTTTGTTCTTCTTCCTCAATATAACTTACTGACTTTTATCAAGTTCTTTCACCTCTTAGTGTGGCGGGGTTTATTATTAATCTCTCCTTTCCTACGTTCCCTTCTTGTCTTTTATATAATTTTCTTCGCCTTATCATTCCGTCTCTTATTTTTGCTATTTTTGTTTCCCGTTGTCTTGGTCTGTCTGTCTGTCTTGTCTATCTCTATACCTTTCGTTCTCCCTCTCTCTTCTTTATTTTTCGTCATCCCTTCTCTCCTCACCCTCCCTCCCCTCTATCCCATCCCCTCCTACCCCCCCCCTCTCTCTCTAACAAAATTTAAAGAGGTCAAAAACGAAAACGTATAAACACTTCAATATAATCGATAGGTGCCAAAAGCACCCCAACCCCCCCTCCCCCTCCCCCAAACCAAACCCTCCCTCACCGCTCCC
>NW_020871046.1:464623-467123 GCF_003789085.1 Penaeus vannamei
CAATAACAAGAGGCGTTCGTGCGCATAATTTCCCCCACTTCTCTCGCAAAGACGCACGCACGCCCAAGACGCATGCGCCAAATCTCAGAGCCTCGTCTTTCGCAGGTCGTGTGAGGAAGCTGCACGAATTTCTGATCTCGTGCTCGAGTTGAGGTTGATTGTCGTCGACTGTCGTAATTTCTCAGGGCGGGGGGTGTTGCAGAGGTGGTGTAGAGGGGGTGGTGTTGCATAGGTGGAGTGGAGGGGGATGTTGCAGAGGTGGAGTTGAGGAGGGTGAAGCAGAGGTGGAGTGGAGGGGGGGGGGGATGCGTGTGGATAGAGGGAAGGACACTGTTTCCTTTGTGTATGTGGTTGTGGGAGGAGTCCTGTGTGTGGACTTGCGTGTGTGGGTTGGATTGGGTGAGGATGAAGGAAAGTGAGGAGGGTGGATTGGCTTGCCTTGTACAGTATATACTCTGATTCTGTGTACTTGGGTGTGTCTGTGTGTTTGGGTAAGGAGTACGGACGATCTTGTGCGTACTTGTGTGTGTGAGCGTGTTTATTGAGGCGTGTGGATGAGGAGAGGTGAAGAGAGGGGGCGTGGCTGTGACTTGCGTGTGCGTGTGATGGATATGGGTGAAGGCGGGGTTTGGAGTAGACGACGGCGCATAAGTATGAAGCCTAAGTATATGTGCATGACGGTTGGTGTACTTGCGAAATCATTAACGAAAACGTAAAATGTACGAAGAGAAAATCAGTCGCTTGGGCAATGAAGCGTCCTTGTAATCCAAAGAAAGGAAGAGAGATAGAGAGAAAAAGAAAGAAAGAAAAAAAAAGAAACAGCATTTTGCAGATAACTTCCATATCACCTGTCACATGCAGCACAGCGGAGGGGGAGTGGGCGTATTTCGCCAACTGAAATTCTGATTGATAAGCAAAGCGCTTTATTTAATAAAATTGTGAAGTTAGGTCTGCCCCGCTCTGACGAGTTGATAACCTGTGCGATTTAATAAAATTGTAAAATAGGCTCGTGGACCTCGACTTTTCCGACATGCTTGTTTACCTTTTTGGAACTGCCAGAGGCCCAAACCGCTTACTGGCGATTCTGGTCTACGCAAAAGGGTTCGTAAATGATGGATTTGGACGAAAAGAGATGGAAAAAATGCCAAAGTCAGAACACGAATGGCCGAGACGAGATACGAAGTAGGTGGAGAAACAAATGATAAATGTAAAGAGAAACAACCACAATGCAAAAAGATCAATAAACCGTGACGTTCCGAATCTATCACGTTACCTATTCAGATGAAATAACAACGAAATGGATCGATACATTTCGTGTTCTGAGAAGGAATCAATGAGCATTTGAAACGTCATGACCTGTTATTTTCTTCTTATCGTGATTATTTCCTTATATCTGTATTTGTATTATTGTTGTATTTGTATTTCTGCTCAAAATTATAATTTTCTGTCTTCTTTCTTAGATGTATATATATATATATATATATATATATATATATATATATATATATATATATATATATATATATATATATATGTATGTATAGCAATTATGCTATATCTATTTTGTCAAAATAGTATCACTATAAAAAAAATCTATCCTAAAATGAAAAAAAAATCATAGTGGCGCTCACACATACATAGTACTAATTACTCAGTTATACTGCATGCACATATGCACAAACGGTAAATACATTTTCGCAAACGATTTTCCAGGACAGCTCATCCCCGGGAGTGGATTTCCTGTCATTAACGCGAATTCTCAAGCCTACCACCTCATCACATAAAAATAGTGAAGTTGGAGATATAAACTTTCTTTTTTCCAAACCTGAACTGAAATGTGACACCGGATTTGACTTCCAACTTTGATTTAACTCTTGTGGGACAAGAGAGTTAAATCATCTTCTTTCCGTTTACTGTCTTCAGTGATTAGTTTTTCGCGCACACGCAAACACACACACACACACACACACACACACACACACACACACACACACACACACACACACACACACACACACACACACACACACACACACACACACGTACACACACACACACACATACACACACACACACACACTAACACATACCTGTGTGTGTGTGCGTGCGTGTGTGTGTGTGCGTGTATGTGTGTGTGTTACACAGTCTTATCTCATAATCCCATTCTTATCTTAATCCTTAGTCAAAACAGCATGGTTTGCTTACACCGTCTCTTGGATAAAGCTGAGACGACGGCTCAAAGGCGTAAAGTAAATTCAAAGAGTTTCGCGACCAAGACTTTCATTCTTCTAGAGTAAAAATAAACATGTAAAGATATAATGTTTAGAGACTAGAAGGAAATTCCATTACGCATAGTGCCAAGTGAGGAGCGGGAGCAGGAAACAAGGGGGGGGGGGGAGGGAGAGGCTCTTATACACACACTATCCTACACGCACACACAACGTACACGCACTCCATCAAAATCTCCCACTCCTTCTCACTCATTCATCTGTTTATTTTG
>NW_020871046.1:472123-474623 GCF_003789085.1 Penaeus vannamei
AGAGAGAGGGGGGGAGAGAGGGAGAGAGAGGGAGAGAGAGGGAGAGAGAGGGAGAAAGAGAGAGGGAGGAGGAGGGAGAGAAGGAGAGAGGGAGAAGAGAGAGGAGAGAGAGGAGAGAGAGAGAGAGAGAGAGAGAGAGAGAGAGAGAGAGAGAGAGAGAGAGAGAGAGAGGAGAGAGGGAGAGAGGAGAAGAGGGAGGAGAGGGAGAGGGAAGAGAGAGAGAGAGAGAGAGAGAGAGAAGAGAGAGAGAGAGAGAGAGAGAGAGAGAGAGAGAGAGAGAGAGAGAGGAGGGAGGGAGGGGAGGGAGGGAGAGGGAGAGGGAGAGGGGAGAGGGGAGAGAGAGAGAGAGAGCAGGGAGAGGGAGGGAGGAGGGAGGAGGGAGGGAGGAGTGAGAGAGAGAGAAGAGAGAGAGAGAGAGAGAGGGAGAGGAAGAGAGGAGGGAGAAAGAGAGAGAGCGAGGAGAGAGAGAGAGAGAGAGAGAGAGAGAGAGAGAAGAGAGAGAGAGAGAGAGAGAGGGAGAGAGGGAGAGAGGGAGAGAGGGAGAGAGGGAGAGATGGAGAGAGGAAGAGAGGGAGAGAAGGGAGAGAGGGAGAGAGAGAGAGAGAGAGAGAGAGAGAAGAGAGAGATAGAGAGAGAGAGAGAGAGAGAGAGAGAAGAGAGAAAGGAGAGAAGAAGAAGAGAGAGAGAGAGAAAGAGAGAGAGAGAAAGAGAGAGAAAGAGAAGAGAAGAAACGAAAGTGGATAGGAGAGAAAAGAGATAAAGTGGAAAGAGAGAGAAATAATAGGGAGAGAGAAAGAGAGATAAGTAGGAGAGAAAGAGAAGAAGAGAGCGGGAGACAAGAGAAATAGAAAGGGAGAAAAATCGCTGGAAAAAGGTTGGAAGTTGAAAATTGTGTCATGATGTCTTCTCATGAAGGACTCCGGAATATGGGATTATTTTCTAATTATATACATTTTTCCATTTCGTCATCAAATTGGTTTTCCTTTTTACTATTTTTGTGAGAGGGGAGCGGGGGCGGGGGTGTATATATAAAAACTACACCTTCTAATTACGAACTGTAATTTGGTTATAAACACATACAGTTTTCAAATATTTTTTTTCTTTTTCGTATATACATTCCGAAATATATCCCATCAATCAGCAAAACAATGGAAATCCTTTTTTTAATATTCACATTTTATATCACTGTCTCCCTAATTAAACCAGTTCATACAAGGGTTAACTTTAAATTATCTCTATCTAGTTATCTAGGACCACTGCCCGCCTCGCTCTGAGTAGGGTGGGCAGGGCGTTGTTTTATTAGATTTTACTTTTAGGATATTTATGTAGCTGCGAGCGGGTTCATTATTAATTTGATCGCGGAGTGTAAGAGAAGGGAGGGGTAGTGATGCCTTACTAAAGGTAAGGAATCCATCAGTAATAAGATTATATCCAGTTTATTCCTAGGCCATATGATGAGGTGTTGCTTATATTTGGTGGCGAGACACGGACTCGAGGGAGGGGGGGCACGCGTCCCAGATCACTGCCACCAAAATTAAAGCAACCAACCAAACCTCAATTCAAGATAATGTTAAAGTACCCTTGTATGAACATGGTTGAAATTTAAGATGTAGGCCTATGGATATGAAGAAATGTGATAAACTGAGAAAAAGTGATCTATCTCATATGATTTATTTGCTTGGATGATTGTGAATTATTTATCCGGAATGTTATTAATGTACGAATTTAACACTTTAAGAAGAACGAACAAATATTGAAAATTGTATGTAGTGTTATTTATAAACCAGAGCAATTACCAAAGTTACCGAATTAGAAGCTCGTAAGCTTATCGTCTATAATCTATACCCCAGCCCCGCTCCCCTCCCACAAAATAGTAAGGAAACCAATTTGATGACGAAAGGAAAAATGTATATAATTAAAGAAAATAATCCCATATTCCGGAGTCGGCGTCATAGAAGACATCATGAAAGCGTTCTCCTCAATTTCTCAAAAACTTCCAACCTTTTCCGGCAGCGATTTTTTCTTCCCGATCAACCCTATATACGTAAATTTCGCTAGTGTTCTCAATTAGTTCTCCATGTACCCGCTCGTCTGACGCAAGGCTCTCCTACAATAGAAATATCTCCTTTTAGTCTACTTAGTTATTATAAAATCTTATCAATAATAACAATCTCCCTCCTTCCCATTCGAACCCTAGCGGTCGCCTATCCCCTATCCAAATATCTCCTTTATCGTAAAGTAAATATATTCACTTTAAACTAAAATATCATAGGCTAACTTCTCCTTCTCCTCCTCGTCTAAAGATATTCTCTCCTTTCCCTACTTTCTATCTCTCTTTCTCGTACTCGCAACACTCTGTCTTCTTTCTTCTCTCTCTGCTTACAGTAACATAGGTTATACTCTCTCTCTTTTATAAACATCTCCATATGTCTTTTCAATTTCTCTCACAATACTGCTCTCTTTAATATCTTCTTGTCATTCATCAGTCGCGGCTCCTCTC
>NW_020871046.1:482123-487123 GCF_003789085.1 Penaeus vannamei
CTAACAGTAATAACAAAAGTAATTATGACAACAAAAAACACCACCAACAGTAAAATCTAATAATAATAGTAATAGTAACAATAATAACAACAGAAATAACAAAAAATAATTACAGCACCAACAACAATAACAAATCTAATGATTCTGTTGTTTTTCATTATTTAAAATAAAATCATAAGAGATGTGGAACAATTAAATGGATTTTGAAAATAATGTATGATAATTTTAACAATATTGACAATAATCGCGATGATAACAAAAACAACGGTCATACTATGTTGAAAATTATCATAGCGATAATATTAATGGCAATAATGATAATAACAACAATGATTATAATAGCAAAAAATAATAATGATGATAGTAATGATGATGATGATGATGATGATGATGATGATGATGATGATAATGACGATGACGATGACGATGATGACGATAATGATAATTTTGACACTATCACTAACAGCAGGCAAAGAACTTTCCCCTTCTGGAATATGAAACACTTTTAGTCATCTGACATTTCATGACGTCATCGTTGCCGTACCTTTGACGTCAGAGAAACAAAAACACAATCACATAAGAATATCTTTTACATATTGCATCTCTGCAGTGATCGATCGTTCTTTCTAAATTACTCTATTCACTGTTTTCATAGGACTGTTTTTTTCTAGCTTTACAAAAGGTATCACTAATGTTGCGATATATACACAGACTTTCGCGTTAGTATGATTATGATAAGCCACATGACATATGATCTCTTTTTATCATTATTATCATTATTATTATGATTATTATCATTATTATTATTATTATTATTATCATTATTATAGTAAAAGAATCTAAAAAAAAAAAAAAAAAAATCGTACCGGACAGAATTCGACATAGTTTTCGCACCTGGACTCCAATATCAATGGACTTTCCTGATAAGACCCTTCCCAAACATCGAATAGCCAATCAAGTCTTTTGAAATAAGCCCAGAGGGAATATCAAACTTGTCAACGCTAACAACAACTCTAATAACTCACAATGGCCGATAAAATGCGATATGTGAAACTGGTCGCCATCCAAAGAGCGGCAGGTAAGACAAGAGGAACGACAAAACACGATAATATCTCATCTGTTTCACGACTTACGGCAGAAGCTAGAGGCTTCCTTGGAAAAAAAGGAGCCTTGAACTGGGCAACAACTTTTAAAATTAAAGCTAAGGGCTCTATTCTTTTAAAAACTGGAATTCCCTGATGTTATACCCCTTCGGTCCGACTGTCTGTTCATGATGAAATGTAAGATGTAAACGCTCAAATGATGCAAGAAATTTTTCACAACGTTACGGTACTGCCAATTCTACTGCCATTAAAATGCAAATATATGACATATCAAACAGCTAACTCATCACATGAGGCCAGAGTCGAATTCACAGTTCGAGGACTCAAGACACGTGCGCAGAGAACCTTCTTCGACATCCGAGTCTTCGAACTCGCGGCTTCCTGTCATAGGGCTTGACATCAGCGGCAGATCATAAAAGAAGTGATTAAGAAAAGAAAAAAGGGCCAACACCAGAAAGAATCCAAAACACATATCATGGGGTTTTCATAAAATTAGTTTCTTTTAACAAATTCAGAAAGAAGGAGTAGATCCCCAAGCCAAATCTGAATTCATGACTGAGAAAAATAACTATGTAAATAAGCCTATTTGTTTAGAAGAGGGGTTACGTGTCCTTATAGTTTCTCCGATCTGCTCTTGATCGATTATCAAGCCTTAAGACAATCTGAATTGTATAAAAAAACACGGCTGAGTGAAAATAGTGTACCATATAATGTAATATGCATAACCCATTTTACGTAAAAAAGGCAAGGATAGGCATGATTACAAAAAGGGAACTGGAAGCTACTTACATAATACAGTGGTAGGAGTAGTAGTGGTGGTGGTAGTAAGAGTAGGAGTAGTAGTAGGAGGAAGAGGAACAACAGTAGTAGTAGTAGTAGTAATGTTGTAGTAGTGGTAGTAGTAATGTTGTAGTAGTAGCAGTAGTTACTATTGTTATTAAAGGAGGAAGGGTAGTATTAGCAGTAGCAGCAACAACAACAGTATTTGTAGCAGTGGTGATGGTGGTTTTAAGAGATGTAGTAATAATATTAACAGCAATAACAAAAAAAAAAAAAAAAACATTATAAGATAACATTATGAATACATTTTGGTATCTGAGGGGTATCAGTGGTGTTTCTGCTCACGGTATCAAATCAATCTTATAACTGAATCATACAACATAGACCTTATCCAAAATTTCTGTGGGGATAACAGTAATGGCATCATCATCATCATAATAATAGTGATAATAATAATAAATTTTATGATTTTCATAATAAAAATGGCAATAATACCAATAGCTCTAACAATGATTATATTAAAGGTAACGATAACAATAACCATAATAATAATAATGATAATAATGATGATGATGATAATAATAATAATAATAATAATAATAAAATAATAATAAAACAATAAAAATAATAGTAATAATAACAACAAATAATAACAATAATAAATGATAATAACAAAACAACAATAATAATGTTAATGATACCGACAATAAAAAAAGTGGAAAGAAGGATGATAATAACAATAATAATAATAATGATAACAATAATAATAATAATAATGAAGATAATAGTAACAATAATAACAATTTATAATAAAACAATGATAATAATAATAATATAATAATATAAATAATGATAATAATATTAATAATGATAATAAAAAAATAAAATTAATGATAATAATAATGATAATAAAAGCAACAACAAAACAACAATAATGAAAATAATAATATCAATAATAGTGCAAATAATGGTAATAAAACAATGACAACAACAATAATAATAACAACAATAATAATAACAACAACAACAATAAAAGCAAGGAAAAAAATAACGATAGTCATCTCAATAATGATAATAATAGAAATAACAATAACAATTATAATAGCAACCATAATAATGATAATGAAACAACAATAAAAGTAATTATATAATAATAATAATAATAATAATAACAATAATACTGATAATGGTAATAACAACAATAATGAAAATGATAATGATGATCATCATGATGACCTTAGTAATAATAATAATTATTAATATTACTATCATTATTATTATCATTATTATAACAATTATAATCATAATTATTATTATTATTATTTATTATTATTATTATTATTATTATTTTTATTATCATCATCATTAATATTATTACTATCATTATATTATTATTTTATTATCATTATTATTATAATTTCATTGTTATTAATTATATAATATATAATATAATATATAATTTAATAATAATAATAATAATAATAATAATAATAATAATAATAATAATAATAATAATAATAATAATAATAATAATAATAATAATAATAATAATAATAATAACAATAACAATAATAATTAATAATAATTAATAATAATAAATAATGATAATAATAATACTAATACTGACTACTACTACTACTACTACTACTACTACTAATAATAATAATAATAAGGATAAAAATGACTAATACTGATACTACTAGTACTACTATAATGATTAATGATGATGATGATGATGATAACAGCAACAAAAACAATAATAGAAAGCATATAACAATGATAACAATAAGAATTATAAGACAACAGCAACAATAAAGAACATAACCTTTCACTTACATTACATTTCCCATGATATCTATTTGCTGAGGGGAGAAGCAGCAGTAAATCACCACACACCCCATATAATCCCCAAAATAATTATACATCATGGTATTACGAAGAAAACATTTTTCTTGCCTTAAAACACTAACTGTCATCGTTTGTGCCTTCTCGTAACTAATCGTACTATAAATTTAATCATTTTTTTACCTGACGACTTATTTTATTATTAGTGTTAATGTTAAGACTGTTAAGAGAACATAGTTACGTTTACAACCATCTTTAAGCACAAAGAAAGAAATACAAGCTAGATAATAACTGGTTAAAACGTCTGTCCCATTTTCTCTCTCATTTTCATGATTTTTTATTGTTTTCTTTTTGGTCCCGTTTACTGGCAAAAATACTCCGTCCATTTCCAAAACATGGAAAACTGGCAACTCACCATAGACTGGAGAAAATCCCTCACAGGGAAAATAAAATAAAATAAAGTGGTTTAAATGTAAATATAACATGTATGTGTATGTATATGTATGTATATGTATGTGTAAATGAAATACAACATGTATGGTTTCAAAATTCGGACATACGGAAACAAGTATTTACGATCAGCTGATTAGCATAAGAAAGAGAAGACGGATCGGAATTCTTCAAAGCCATAGGTAAGATGCCAGTTTTTCCTTTTCTGAAAATGGACGTACTTCGGTTTCAATTGCATGGCATCCGCTATTTCGAACAGAAGGAAAAGACGAAAGAAAGGCACAGTGTAGAATAAATGATGCTGGTGGTCAGACGGCAAAGAAAAACGTCTCTGAGTGTGTGTGTGTGTTAAAAAGAGTGAGAAGGGTGTAAGAAGAAAAGAAAGAAGGAAGAGAGAAGGAGGGAAAGAGAGAGAGAGAG
Organism: Penaeus vannamei; assembly: GCF_003789085.1. Lineage (NCBI taxonomy): Eukaryota > Metazoa > Arthropoda > Malacostraca > Decapoda > Penaeidae > Penaeus > Penaeus vannamei. Next base: position 486,722 of record NW_020871046.1, read on the forward strand.
AGAGAGAGAGAGAGAGAAGCGAAGTTCAAACCCCCAGAGAACTACAAGAGGATAAGACGTCTCTTAAACCGAGATGAATGGCAGCGATTCCTCATAAGGACTTAGCCAGCAGACAAGCTATTATAAGCCCACGTGGCCTAGAGACTTGAAAACTGAGAAAGTGAGAACTCCAAAGGAGAGGGAAAGTGCTTTTCGAAAGTGAAATTGTCGAAGTGAAGATCTCATAAATGCAGATTTGGTGTTGTCTGGATGAATCATATACAACAGGAAAATAATTGTTTATGTTGACTGAATATATGAGTATATACTTACACACATACATACAAACATATATATACAGACATATACATATATATATATATACACATACATATATGCTTATATTTGCAACAACACACACAC
>NW_020871046.1:494623-504623 GCF_003789085.1 Penaeus vannamei
CATCATAAAACCTGATGTGTCAAGTTTCACAAATTAAATGGATATTACTTCAGAGAATTATTAATTGGATGATGGCTAAAACGCCCACGGATTTTCTTAGCTTCCACCGGTTCTCAGTTAAGTGAAGGGAGAAAATATTGATAATGGATTTCATTCTGCATGTGAGTATTCAGGCCTATATGGATTACTCTCTTAAAAATGTAACAACGTTACAGCTGTCTGCATGTGAGTATTCAGGCCTATATGGACTGCTATCTTAAAACGAAAATGTACATAACACGTACAACACATACCTACCCTGCGGACGGGAAACGCATGGACACACCCACACACATAATGCATTACTTACGTATATATAATCCATGTACACTGCTGATTCTCCCTACAAAAGGGAATTTCGGATGAGGTACATCTAACTGGATCTCCTTTTTTCCACCTCACCCTTTCGCGCTCTATAGTTACTCATCATCTTTATTCGTCTCTCTAATTATTCTGCCCTTTGTTTGAGGGTATTCCTGTATAGTGATGTTAGCCAAGTACCGCCTCTTTCCTGTAGATTGACTGTCTGTGGTTATGGGTGTCGGGATATATATCTCCCGAGTGTGTGTGAGGGGGGGGGGGAGAGGGAGAGAGGGAGAGAGGGAGAGAGGGAGAGAGGGAGAGGGGAGAGAGAAGAGAGAGGAGAGAGAGAGAGAGATGCCTATTGTTACAGCATGTTCTGTTTCTGTCTTTGTCTCTGTCTGTCTCGCTCTCTCCTTCCCTCCCTATCTCTTTCTCTTATCCGCAACCTCTCCTCTCTCCTTCCTCCATCTCTTTCTCTTATCCGCAACCTCTCTCTCCCCCATCGAAACCAAAACAAAAGACAGATGAACTGCACACTCAGACCGAACTTGGCCCGATATCTCCCCGCAAAACTTTTCGGTCTCACGCCATCAGCCAATCTGACTTCTCGGCGAGATGCGTTCATCACGGCTCGGCCACGTGAGCGAGCAAGATTCTCCCGAGGTTTCGAACTTCTTCTTCTTGACTGACTTTCGGGAAGAAATCGCCGATCGGGAACCACTCGCTCATCCGCACTTGCAGGTTTCGTCCGTCGGAAGAGTCGGTAAATATTTCGTGTGATTAATGGCATTTATTTCGGAGTCTGTTTGATTTTTTTTCTCGCTCTTGCTCTCTTTCACTCTTCACCCCCCCCCTCCCTATCTCTATCTCTATCTCCCTTCTCTATCTCAATCCTCTCCCCGATCCCTCTCTCGCTCTGCCACTCATTCCAAAAAGCACGACAGTACGCTATAATGAAGATCTAGCTAAACGAAAAAGATGAACTAAAACGAGACATTAATCTAAGCGAAAAATGACATTAAGATTACTAGTTACTCGACGTATCGTTAATCCATAAGCGAAATTAGTTAATTCTAAAGAATACTGCATCGATATCCTTGTCTTCAGGTCCTTCTGTATTGATTCGATTCTAAATGATAGAAACATCGCCCTTTATATAAAACAGAAAAAGTATATGGAAGGAAATACAGTATACCACTGATGGTATTCAATGATAACAAAACATCAAATGAAGATATCTTAACATACTTTAGTTTTGAGTATATCATAGCATACTGTCATACGGCATATTGTCATGCTTTAATAATTTTCCATAATACAGATAGAAGAAAACGGCCTTACTCCCAGCTGTATGTGAGGCACGTACTTAGTTTACAACAAACTGATTTTATTTCGAAAACTGTTTTACAATCTTTAATGTTGTTTGCGAGCATTTGTGTGTGTGTGTTGTTTGTTTGTTTGTTTCTGTGTTTCTCCGCGTGTGTGTGTGTGTGTGTGTGTGTGTGTGTGTGTGTGTGTGTGTGTGTGTGTGTGTGTGTGTGTGTGTGTGTGTGTGTGTGTGTGTGTGTGTGTGTAATAAAGAAAAAAACACACACACACACACACACACACACACACACACAGAGAGAGAGAGAAGTCCAACACTAGAAATGAGAGAGAGAAATTTTTTTGATAAAGAGAGAGAGAGAGAGAGAGAGAGAGAGAGAAAGAAAGAGAGAGAGAATTTTATCCCAAGCCCTAAGCACTAATAAGGTAATTTCTCACAAATGATTTTTAAGAGCAAAATCATTCGAGATGCCCTTCAAAGCTTCAAAACTTTATTATTGTTTCGGACAGACTGAATGCGAAATGCGACCGGACCCGTCAAGCGTTGTGCGAAACTTTGCATCTTTATTTACATCAATCCAATATTAATGCTGCCTTTATTACCATTGCTATCACTTCCATTATCATCAATATTTGCTTTATTATTGTTATTAGATTATCAATAACAAATTTTCGATGATCATTACGATTATCGTTATCTTCGTTATTCCAGGGTTATTACTACCATTACCATTGCAACCACTACTCTCATTTAGCTTTTAAAATATTCAATTCATCATAATTACTTTATATATATTTCACAGTAATTCCATTTATTTCATACCACTCCATTGACTTCATCTCTTATTCATTCACCTTAAAAGGGATATTCCCATCAGACAACACAAACGCAGCTTACGTTAACCTCAGAGAAATACCAATTACACGGAGGACAAAGAGCAAGCACGACCAGCCACACTAACACGCTGACGACCCACCACGACTTACGTATCGGCGACCAGCGTTATCCCAGTGCTTCATTCTCGAGCTTCATATCCCCGTACCCAAGGATGCTTTTCGGATCTCCCGCTTAGCGAGATGGCTGCAGAATCTAATTACAGAAATATTCAATTCCTGCCGACCTTTGTTCCTCTGTCCGCCATTTCGTCTCTCCTCTCTCCCTCTCTCTGTCTCTCTCTCACTCTCTCTGTCTCCCCCCACCTCCCCTGTCCCCCCTTTCCTCCCCAACACACACATTACCTCGACTTGCCTTCGTTTTGAGGTAATTGGTATTCGCTTGGTGACAGAAACGGTCAAAATACGTTTTATCACTCCGGGTACCTTGTTCTGCTGTGTTTCCCTGCCTCGTCTTCCCTTCCCTTTTAACCTTTTGTTTGCTCTATGCGTGAAGTTATTAAGTTATTACTCTACGCTTTGGAGGTACAGGTGGTAAAGGCCAATGGATTTATATTCAGGAAGGAAACGTTACAAACATCTATCTATCTACGTACGTTTATGCTTTATCAATTCGTGATAAGTTATCATTACTATAATCCGTATTTTCCCCACTTTCTTATTAACATTGTTGGGGAACACATCTGTTTATCTGTCTGTCTCTGTCTATCTGCCTTTCTCTTCCTCCCTTTCTATCTCGCTTTTCTTTAAAGCACTAGGAATGAATCTGTGACATATTCATACTGTATGTCCCTTTTTCTGATGTGTCATTTCTTCATCCTCATGGATTTATGATTACATTAATATTTTCAATCTCGATAGAAAAACAGAGATCCACAATACCGAGATCTAAGACCTATAAAACCACATTCCACAAAATAGGGGAAAAAATCGGTAATACCCTCATTATTATAAGAAAAAAATCTATATACCCTCATCATAACCAAAAAATAAAAAAAAAAAAAATAAAAAAATAAATAAAATAGTATACTTCCATCATAACGAAAAAAAGAAAAAAGAAAAAAAAATCGGTATATTCTCATCACAACGAAAAAAAAAAAAAAAAAAAAAACGGTATACCTTCATCATCATAAAAAAAGGGGGAAAAAAATCCAAAGAGCTAATCTAATTAAGCCATCTCTCCCCCTGCCGACCGCCAGCATCCAAGGCGATAAAGATTTAACGAACAAGATTAATTGGCCTCGTGAGTTGCACTGGAGACATCACTAGCCCGTTGAAGTACGCGACTTTGAAGGCAAGCGAAGACAGATCAAATATCCAATTAGGTCAAGGAGGGCGTCGGTGAGAGCAAGGGGTAATGGGGGGGAGGGAGGGGTACCTGGGCTTTCGTAAGGGGAAAGGGAAGGGGGGAGAAGGGGAGGGGGTTGGTGGGTAAAGTGTAAAGGAGAGGGGAGGGGAGAAGGAGGGGGGAGGGTGTTGTCGGTGAATCAGAGCGAGAGAAGAGGAATTTGGATATTTATTTACATGTGTATAAAAGTCTATCTTTCTTTTTTACTTTCTTTTCCACCATCCTTTCTATGTCTTGTGTGTGTTAGTGTGTGTTCGTGTTCGTGTTCGTGTTCGTGTTCGTGTGTTCGTGTTTCGTGTTCGTCGTGTTCGTGTTCGTGTTCGTGTTCGTGTTCGTGTCGTGTTCGTGTTCGTGTTAGTGTATTAGTATTAGTGTGTTAGTGTTAGTGTGTTAGTGTTAGTGTTAGTGTGTTGTGTGTGTGTTAGTGTTAGTGTTAGTGTTAGTGTTAGTGTTAGTGTGTGTGTGTGTGTGTGTGTGTGTGTGTGTGTGTGTGTGTGTGTGTGTGTGTGTGTGTGTGTGTGTGTGTGTGTGTGTGTGTGTGTGTGTGTGTGTGTGTCTGCGCTCACGTTTTACATATCCCGGTGAAGGGAATCGTCTAAATTCATTCCAACGCAATTCCAATCAAAGTTGCATGAATGTTTAATACACATCAAGATGCGGCATTTGTCCCTGTCACGACCACTTGGCAACTGCCATCACTGATGCAAGGTTTATGCTTCAATGTCTGTGTTTGTACGTGTGTGTATTCGTGGCCTTGTGTGTCTTTGTTTATTTGCTAAGTCAACAATGGCTCGAGGATATGGGAGGTGCGGGATTAATGGCAATGCATTTATTTGTTTTACTATTTACACGTGTAATTGTCTGTGCTTCTATTTACATGTGCATTTTAAATGTTTACATATGCATGAGTAAACGCACATGTCTGTTTTGAGAAAGGAAGGTTCAAGGGTTAAGTGATGGCCATTTTTTTACTGTTGGACGAAATTGCTTAGTCCAGATTTTTTTGTGAAATGTTTTCCTAAACTAACTTTCATATTAATCAACGCCTCGCACTAAAACTGGCCAGTCTGTGCTATTTTCATTAACTAGAATTTTAACTTTCTCTATCGCCTGTCCCCCCCCCCTCTCTCTTCTCTCTCTCTCTCTCTCTCTCTCTCTCTCTCTCTCTCTCTCTCTCTCTCTATATATATATATATATATATTATATATATATATATATATATATATATAATGTATATGTATATGTATGTATGTGTGTGTGTGTGTGTGTGTGTGTGTGTGTGTGTGTGTGTGTGTGTGTGTGTGTGTGTGTGTGTGTGTGTGTGTGTGTGTGTGTGTGTGTGTGTGTGTGTGTGTGTGTGTGTGTGTGTGTGTGTGTAGTGTGTGTGTGTGTGTGTGTGTGTGTGTGTGTGTGTGTGTGTGTGTGTGTAGTATGTGTGTGTGTGTAATGTGTGTGCGTGTGTGCGTGTGCGTGTAGTGCGTGTGCGTGTAGTGCGTGTGCGTGTGTGCGTGTGCGTGTGTGTGCGTGTGCGTGTGCGTGTGCGTGTGCGTGTGTGTGTGTGTGTGTGTGTGTGTGTGTGTGTGTGTGTGTGTGTGTGTGTGTGTGTGTGAGTTGATATATCTAATACATACATGGTATACCATTATCATAAAAAAAAAGAAAAAAAGAAAAAATCCATTACTCACCTCTTCCCCAATCCCTTCCCATCCTATACATCGACCACAATCTCTAATCCATTTTTTCTTCACCCTTCTTATATCTTTTCTTTTTTCTCCTCCAACAATCCATCACCCCCACCCACCCACCCTTACATCTCCCCCCCCCCACACTCCCCATCCCGACGCCCATCCCCGCCCACCCTCTCCCTCGCGACGCCCACGTCAGCACTCCATCAACCCGTTCTTAGTATGTGATCGTCCCCGTGATCCGATAGCGCGCATCTCGAGAATCAAAACAAGCGTGGGATCCGACACCTGCCGATAACCCGCGGACTTCGCTTCTCCCAACGGCGCCGCGGATCAGCTGTCTCGTCGGGGCAGGTAATCCATCTTTTTGGGACCATCTGCTGTTGACACGGCGGCCAGAAGTTGCGATCTGGGCGAGCGGGAGGAGGGAGGAGGGGCTAGAAGGGGGGGGGGTTGGAGGGCTAGAAGGGAGGGGAGGAAAAATGGAAGGATGGGGATAGAGGGATAGGGGGAGGGAGGAGGGAGGAGGGGCTAGAAGGGAGGAGGGGTTGGAGGGAGAAGGAGGGAGGAAAATGGAAGGATGGGGATAGAGGGAAAGGGGGAGGGGGGGAGGAGTGGCACTAAAGAGGAGGGAAGAAAGGAAAGGAGTTAGCAGGGAGGGGGAGTGGCATGAGGAGGTAGGGGAAAAGAGGAAGGAGGATGAGGTAATAGGGAGGAGGGAGATAGATGGGGGATAAGGCGAAGGAGCAGGAGGGTTAGGAATGGGGGGGGGGAATATATGCCTGACAGTGGGTTGTATATACAAGCAAGTTACTTTTGTTACTATTATCATTATCATTATTATTATCCCTTTTTTTAGGGGGGACATCGCCTTTCCTTCTTTTTCTAGTTCATTCCCTTCTCTCTTGTCCATTTTTCTCTCTCATCACCACATCTAGCAAGTAATCATCATTTTTCATTTAAAGTTGTTTGGCATTTTCGCTTAAAATCCCTACCCTATCTTTTTTGGCCCTTTTTTCGTATTACTTTATACAGGACGACCTCTGCTTTCTGCATCGTTACATCAGTTGGCAGATACAAATCACCCCTGGTTTTATTAGACTCACCCACGGGTATCCATGGAAAGCCATAAAAGTATATACGATTTTTGCCCTTTAATAAGAGCAAAAAAATCAGGCGTTCAGAATATCCCCTCGTCAACCCCCCTCCCCCACCCCTCCCTCCATTTCGCTCCCTCTTTCCCCTCTCTCTCCTCTCTCTTCATCTTTTATCCCCCACGTCTATCCAACCGTGAAATAATTTCGTGATATTTCCCCTCGAGAATTTATAATACACAAGTACTCGTTTTCTTTATGAATGGCTGTAAGTGGATGCAGGTAAGAAAGGAAGTTGTTATCGCTTTTCTATAAAAAAGAAAAGAAAAGAAAAAATTGAAAACCTCGGTGGACCTTTATGCAAATGTCAAGGTTGCGCAAATGTTTGTGATTGTGCGCAGGTTAAGTGTGCAAATGAATGCTTCTATGCTAAACATGCAGCGTTTGCTAAATAACGATTCCTTTTCAAATTCTGTGGGAGATTTTTTCTTCTTTTTCGTCCATTTTGTAAAGTCTTTATTTGTGGATTCAATGCGGTATGCAACACGGAAATAAGAAGAGGCACATGAATTTATTTTCACTAGGGGGAGATGAAGGCTAAATGGGAAATCGGAGAGAGGAGGAAAAGAGGACGAAATGTGAAACAAAGAAGTGAAAAGTCAAAAGAAGAGAAGAGGGAGAAAGAGAGATGAAGGAAGGGAGGGAGAGGGAGAGAGATGAAGGGAGGGAGGGAGAGGGGGGGAGAGGAGAGAGAGAGAGAGAGAGAGAGAGGATGGAACGAAACAAAAAAGAGACGTACGAAATTAGAAGACGAAAAATCAAAGAAACGGAGCAGATAAGTAAGAGTTCATTCAGCAAAAGAAGAAAAAGAAAAAAAAGAAAAACGGAGGAATATAGAGTAGGGACAGCAGAGAGGGAAACAATGTATGTAGAAAGCTCCGAGGCTCGACTTCGTTATAATGGTCCTTTCTCGTTGCAGCATTCTGGCGTCAAATAACCGACCAATTCCGCGTGAAATGGAGATTGCTGGGGTAGAATGAGTAAAAATGTTTCCCCCTGAATCTGTGATGATAAACCCACACTTGCTTTTTCATTGCCACAACACATTCATTCCCGGACACGCTTTTTGGCAAGGTGGAAAAAAAAGAATATGATAAAAAAATAAATAACAAATATATCTTAGAGAGTACAAGGAACAACGTATGACTTTTCCACAAAGAGAACCGAGATGTATTTCTGCCCTAAATCTGACTTGATATCCAACCCCGTCTTCTGGATGCATCTGGCAACAATCGTGGAAAGGGAACACTTATATCTAAATACGAACTTTGAAGTCTCCATATGATTATTACATTTTCATATGAACATCGGTATTTCCATAAGAGCATCGTCGATTCTGCCTAAACGCATATTTTCCCTTATGGAAATACGGTAGTCCATGTATAATGTGAATTCAACATTTCCATACGAAAGAAAGCGGAGACTCGCATGTTTCCATAAAGGCATTCATGGGTTCGGATATCCCGTATGTTAAAGGTTATCCGAACTTGTCCTTGAATTGTTATGATTGTAGCTTTCTAAGAGTCTCTGAACTAATAACCGATGGAGAGACGTTATATGCACATGCGTACGTTGTTGCAGACCTCAGTTGCAGTTAACAGCCACGCTTAGGGAACAATATGCGAGAGCACTGCACCAGTTAATGTGAATTCCAGCCCAAACTGCTGATCTACTCCATGGAACGAGCAAATTAAGAGACGTGTCATTACTCCAAGTTAATGAAGAGTACTTAAGCTGACGCACGTACACTGCCACTAATGATCCATTACTCCGGCGAAGAAGAAGAATCATACTACAGCCACTTCCACACACTTACCAGATACATTCCAGTAAGCATGAGTGGGAAAAGGTGTGTGTAGTGCGAGGGAGTGGACAAGAGGGAGGTCAAACTGCAGACATGGTTGGGGGAAGGATAACCGTTCGAAAACCATAATACGTGAGAACCTCCCTCATCCCCACCTCCCCTTCACACCCACCCCCTTCGAAAACCCACAGACACATGCCAAAAGAACCACGCCCACCAACCCACTGAAGCCAGCAGCTTAGCCAGGGGAAGCCACACCCTCAGCTAGTGGTGATCTATCAGCTTGAACACCATGCGGGAGCCCTGTTAACTTGACCGTGCGATGCCTGGTACAGTTTACCGCTCGTATTGAATGCTGGGACGTCGAGATTGCCACATGTGTCGCATTCCTGGAGCACAATTGATAACTGGAGACGCCATAAGACTGGCAGGGATAAAAAGCGAACGACAGAACAAAGGGGGTTTGTCGCGTGACGTGTGTTCGGCGCACAATGACAGTAAACTTGAATCCTTTTCAGAATTACGATTTTTTTGTTTTTCATTCAATCTTCCTCCTTTTTATGAATGAAAAAGTTTGTTAACTTTTATTCTTTATCAAACAATTGGAAATTAAAGACGCTACCAATGAAACATGTAAAGAAAGACACACACCCACGCTCGTGCAAAGAGACATTTGATACTTAAGAAGTTCCCTCACAAGGAACAAAATATTTCATTCCTGTTCATGAAGAATTAATGTCAGCAAAAATACATCGCTGTTCTCTAAAAATAATTTTCTACGGTTCAAATCTTCAAGCTATGGAAACTGCCTTTAGATTTTCTAATATTTCTTGTTTAATTTTGTTAGTCCTTCTAACCATTCTTATTCAGTGCTGTTATCTAACCTTTATACATTCTTAAAGAAAATACTAACATACATTTCGTCTAAGAAAAAAAAAAATGAAAAAAAGGCAAAATTATCTTGAAAGATTTTCTATTACAGATGCTAATTCGTCCCTTCTGTCGCAATGTAGTTTCAAATTCTAACTTCGATGCTCATTATCGACACTTCTTTTCCTCTGCTTCTCTGTCTATTACTTTTTCTCTATCTCTGTTTGTCAAACCCCCTCCCCTCCCCCACCCATCTCTCTCTCTCTCTCTCTCTCTCTCTCTCTCTCTCTCTCTCTCTCTCTCTCTCTCTCTCTCTCTCTCTCTCTCTCTCTCTCTCTCTCTCTCTCTCTCTTTCCTTCTTTCTCTCATTCCTTAGTCTTAAATAAAGACAAAAAACTACGGTGAATGGCAGAAAAATATATGGTAATTTATACATCACATTCGCTCACGTCATTAGTATAAAACGATGTGCTAACAACGGCCCGACATGGCACAGGGATACGTGTCCTTGGCTCTCTCTTTATTCCTTTTTCTTGTTCATCGTCTATTATACATCTCCCCTTTTGGACCCCCCAT
>NW_020871046.1:514623-532123 GCF_003789085.1 Penaeus vannamei
ATAGAACTTGAACAAATTCAGTACTTACCAAAAGCGAGTTGACCATCAATTACAGACAAAAAAAGACACAACTATATGCACTGACAAAAAGATAAATATAAAAAAGAACTACACTTGTTTCTCGCACTATTTTTCAGCCATCAGATAAAAAAACCATGATCATAATGATAACCAAACCTCTCGGTAACAGGGACACCATCACTGGCAACACTTACCCCGTACAATTGCATCTATCGAGGACTTTCTTTTGTTGAATAAGTTAGAGTCGAATTCCATACTGAAAGGTTGAATTATCTTTCCTCTACCCGGGACGAAAATTTTGGCGGTTTTCGGAGACAGGACTCGAAAGAAATGTTGGGCTTGCGCCTCGGGGTCCCTGCTAGGGGATCCTCGTCGGTGTGGTGGGGGCTGAGATCCACCTTTATAGGCGGAGCTGCCGTTCCGCTTCCCTGGGCGTCTGGTCCGGGCTACGAGTCACGCCGCTGTCTCCCTGTGACGGTGGCATACGTGACGGATTTCGCCCTTGCTCTTCCCGAACTCGATTCACATTCACTTCGGGCCGAGTTCTTCCCTGTTAGTCACTGTAGTCTTAGCTCGGGACGGGTACTGTTCCACATGTAGTATCGAGTTTCTAGACTGAGCTTCACGCAACTTTCCAGGCGCTGTTCCACTACTTTTTGCTTGAGTTGAGCCCAACCGGCAAATGTCTCCAAACCCTTAAGCAGAACGTTAAATACTTGATGACTGCAGCAGGATCACTGGGTGTGGGCTTCCCTCCTTCAGGTGTCTTTGTTTACTAGTTTATTTTTCCCGCACCACCGTTCCTTTTGGCTTTTCATTGATTTTGTTTTTCGAAAAGTTTCAAATTCTGAAAGGTATTGATATTTGTTTCGGTTATCTAATGCTAAGTTCGTTCGGTAAATAATATCATGAAATTTTACATTGAAGGAAATGAGGTATTCGTAGTAACACAACCACTGGGATATTTGGACAACGAACTTTGATTTGCAACTATGGTTACTTCAAAATAGTTTAGAAAATTTCTAGTCCGTAATCTGAAAATAAGAACAGTAAAAGACTGCCTTCAGTAAGATATTACACGTATACGGTTAGAAGTAAGATATGTCTCGAACAAATACACTGTCACGTGCATCATCCTCTAAACCAGCATCAGCGTCTGTAAATAAGCACACACTAACAGTACATGAGTTCACTAATCCTCCAATAAAATAAAGCAACACATCAAAACACATCGCATTAGATACAAAAGATTCTCCATGATAACCCACCCGCCCTCTACCACAAATACTGTTTTCGAACTCCACACACTGTCCCTCCCTATCGACCACACCTCGCCATCTAGGCTACTGTTACCCAACGGAGCCTAATGCCATCTGTCGCCCTAATACCCAGCTATCTCGAGGAGGCACTAATGTGAATGTGATGGTAGCCACGCGACGCATACAAATCCTCTCTGTACAAGCGGATGCGAAGGGTTGTTTACACTAACGATCGCGTTACCTGTTACTATAGTGCTGTGTCTCCTCCCTTACTCCGCTTTGTCTTGATGCCTGTCTTAATGCCTTTAGTTTTGTGGAAAGATGCTCTTTTCTTATATCATGAGACAGTTGGGTGTAAAGAAGAAATTTGTCTTTCTTAACTGCTCTTATGAAACTCTTTACATTCTAAATGCGCTCTAGTCATAATCCTTAAACTATCTTAAAGTAAGGTTATTAAACGTTTCTTTTCGAGTTGATTTAATGAATAAGCAATTTTCAAAAGCGAGAGAGGAAAAAGGAGACGAGGAGAAGTGAAAGAGAAAGAGACAACAGGAGAGGAAAATAAGGCAAAGAAAACTCGAACAAATGAAAGAAAACTCTAAGAAAAGAGTGAAAGAAAAGCAAAGTGACGAAAATAATGCAATGATCAATTCCCATCGACAAATCGTTTTCACAGAAAAAGGTTTCCTATAAAGAAAAAGTTTATGAGACGCGCATGTATTTGTTAAAGCCAATCGTGCACATTTGTCAGATTTCACATTCAGGTGGGCATAAAACCTTTCACCAGCGGCATAACAATTCTCGTGTTTACCGTGATATAAATCCAAACTCTTAGTATTGGCTACTAACAATATTTTGTTAGATGTATCTTTTCTGTCCTTATTTTGTTTCTTTTCACATATTTCTGTATTGATTATCAGCGTATTTCTGCATTGATTATTATTAAAGAAAATGAGAGAATTAAATAAAAGAAAGTCATCTATTTTCCAAACTATAACCCGTTCTTATCTTTACAGCTTGTTAAAAATAAGGATCTGCGAACTGGCAAAGAAAAGATAAGGAAAAAATAATATAATCAGCGCCCTGATGAAGACAATATGATATTCTTAAATGACACAGAAAAAATAGCACGATATTTCGGCGAAAAAAAAAATCCATTACACTGATATGAACTCTTCTTCAAGAATAGCCTACTAAATCTCTTTCACTATCTCTTGCAGTTTAGGCTTGGGGAATCTTGGCTTGCTTGCAAGAACAACATATCACTAATGTTTAAGTTCAGGACCGTTTGCTGTAGCTGGGAGACCGAACAGCATAGGGGTATGTGCAGCGTTTTACATTTTATAACCATTTACCATGGGGGTAAATAAATGAATAAAAGAACGGCAAACAAATAAAAATATCTGAATAAACACACACATACATATACATACATACAAATATATATATATATATATATATATATATATATATATATATATATATATATATATATATATATATATATATACACACACACACACAAATATATATACACAAATATATATATACAAATACACACACACACACATACATAAATACAAATATATGTATACAAATACAAATACACACATACACCGTCTGTCCTTTATAACAATCAATACAAATCATATTAGCTATATAACTTGTTTGATCCTTGACTTACAAGAAACAAAATATCTACAACATGATTAAGTAAACTCGGAAAGAAAATTCCCCCGGATTCTGGAACAAGTTTGGAACTTGTATAATCACATGTTTCCTAAGGATATCTCATATGTGTTCCCGGCTCCTTCTCAGTCAAGAGGCGTGGGTGGGGCAGACTTAGGTCTTCTTTCTATAAATATTAATTCAATTTTCCTGTGATGCCTAACCAATGCGACTTTTCTATAAAAGTCTACGGTGAATTTTGGCCGTACCGAAATACTGATGCTTCCCGTGACCGCATTTTTTCTTACAGTGTTCGAGGAATAGAAAGTATTCGATAACGAGGTCGAAGAGGAGAAACAGAACTTCAGAAAATGAAAGAGAGGGAGAAGAGAAAAAGAGTGAGAGAGAGAGAGGGAGGAAGGGAGAGAGACGCATAGAAAATGATACACTGTGGACGTGACTTAAAGCTGCTCCAGGAAACAGAAAATGGGGCCTCGGGTGGGTGGACCCGTGTCCGTCAGAGGGTCGCCTTACTACTCTGTGCCTCCGTTAAGGTTTACTCTATTAAGAGTCAGTGCAACGTCCATGTAAAGTCTACGGTGATTCCTACCCGCATTTAAATATCTATTACAGTACGAGCTGACCAGCATTGTTCTAGTAAGGATTCACACATAATGTACTTGCTTTATTATGACACAAGATGTGCATGTCTATATAGACTGGCAAGTTGTCTGCAATCTTGGAGTGCCCTATAGCATCTATGGAACAAATCTTATCCATAAAATGACTGAAAATGCTAACTATCCCCAACAAAAGTTTGCTGTAGCGATGGACTAACTGGGCGCATCATTGTATCCTCAGTTTTCTAAGCATCAATACGCAAAGAAAACAATATATAGCATAGTGAATATAGACAAGCTTCTGTATCTACAAATCCCCCTAAAACATAATGGAAACCGTGTCTAAATATTCTATCCGGTGTGAAAATTAAAATGCAAATCTCCGACCCAATCCTGCCTGCATGCGAAGCGGAGGGGCATAACGGAAGGGTCGAAGGGGACGCTGATTCATCTCCTATAACTCTGGTAAGCCGACATGCATTAACATTAGACTCCATGTTAAAAGCCGTTAGCGAAAGTGTAAATAACGATTCCCTAAGAAGCGATAAGTTATGAAGCTATCTCGTCTCGCGCGCGCTTCAAAGGACGGAAATTATGAAGGAATCCGGATTTTTAAAGAATAAGGAGAAAGAGGGGGAAAGGAAACCGCAGAGGGGAATACAAGAAGATATTTTTAAAGGAAAAAATGACGCACGTAAATGAGCTAGGCCAGACGTCTTTCATTGCAACCTCTCTGCGGAGTGACTCATCAGTTTTGGTAACAAGGGGAAAAATTGGCGACACACATGATTAAACTTTTAAATTCGGCTCCAATCAGCTAAATCTAACAAGTTTCGAAACTCGGGTTGAAGGCCCTAGAATTGTCAAGTTTTCAATATTTCGCTCAGCCATGTGAAACGCAGCCGAGTGAGTTTGTGCCTAATGTGATATTAAGAGTGCCTTAGCAACTCTAAGTTTTAATGAAGCTGAAACGGAGTCCATTCTAGATTCTAGAACTTATGCCAATAGCAGAGCGTTCTTGTTTTTTGTTGTTTTCCTATTAGTACCCTGTGAGGATGCCATAGATTGTACTGTGAACCTGCTTACATTCTTTCATGGAATAGCTGTTATTTCCCACTTTTCTGTTGCTCTTTTACGTTCGGTTTCAGATTCACACTCTCTGTGTACTACGTTCATCTCGACACCTTTATTCAGAGCATTCTTTTCTATCTATTATTTGTTAAGGCATGTCGTTGCTTTACATTTTTATTCCTTATTCCCCGAAATTGCCTCTCCCCCTGCCTCTTCTCTTTCAAGTCTAATTACCATATCATCACATCCAGTTCATATGCAAACCATCCCTTTTCCACCCTCATCAGGACTCATTTATTCTCGTTTTATTTATGTTTTTCGGTTCCTCCCTTTCAACTAAAGACCCCTCCCTCCCCCTCTCATGCAAGCACCCCCCACCTCCTTCACGAGTCCGTCGTCTCTGCACGTCACGTATTGCTGATAGGACTCAAGTACCTTCAGGAACACGGAGGAGACTGCATGAATGGACTCGCCCACTCCATGTTGGGTTACAAATGAAGTGGTTGAGGAACGGATTTTAGGAGCATTTCTTTCGCTCCGGGATCTCTTTTTTTTTTTCTTTCTTTCTTTCTTCTTCTTGTTGTCGTTGTCTTCCCCCCTCTCACTCTTTCTCTCTTTTTTCTCCCTCTCTCCCTCTTTTTCCCTCTCAATAGTGAACGAGCTTTCACGGTCGCATGGACACCATCGCTTCACTTATTTCGATCCCTGACAACGCAGACGCGGTCAACAATCATCTATAATCGCCAGACTTTTATCAATCTTACTTATTTCTTCTTCCATTTGTGTGTCTGGCAATGGAGAAAAGTTCTTGAAAGGAAAAGCTGCCCCAAAAAAGTTTAATGGTGTAATAACAACAAAAATTTCTACAGTGCTCCATTACGATATATGATTTTTATATTCCTCCGGGCTTTAATGGGAGTTGGAAAACTTGCACAGTATATCATCTCAGCCACAGACTGTTGCTGGACGAAAACGATGTTGCTTGCGAACCCAAGTACAGTTACAAAAAAAAAGTGTATTCGCAAAGAAAGGAATAAGCAGATAGGATAAAGTATTAATCATAGACAAATTAACAAACGAACTAAATAATGAAGGAAAGAAAAAAAAAATTTAAACAAATTTCTGATTCTATTTCACTCGAAGTACCAATATCAAGCAACAGATAAAAAATAAATGAATATTACTAATACTATAATATTAGTAATAATAACAAAAATAATAGTAATGATAGTAAGGATAATAATGCTAATGATATTGAAAATAATTATAATAAGAATGAAAATAATGATAATAACAGTATCAATAAAGGGTAATAATAATATCATACGATGCTATTGCTGCTGCTGCTGCTGCTGCTAATGATGTCATCATATGATGTTATTGATAATAATAATGATGATAAAAATAATAATAACAATAATAATAATAATAATGATAATATCAATAACATCAATAATGATAGTAATAATAATAACATTAATTGTGACAACAATGACAATAATAATAAAATAATGATAATAATAATTATAACAACAATAATAATAATAATAATTCTAATAATAAAATTCAAACAACAATAATCACCATCAAAGCCATCAGCAGCAGCATAATAATAATAATTATTATTATTATCATTATCCTCATTATTACTATTATAAATCGGGCCATCACATTTCTTCCTCCCTTTCAGTCTCCACTTTCTATTCTTTTCTCTGCCACCGTGTCCATCTCCTTTGGGAAAGTATTTTTTTGTCGGGGAGGAGCAGCCGAGGGTGTCTCCTATGATAAGCTTAATCAATGTCTTGGGCCGGCCTGTCGCAACCATGTTTATTTAGTGTAATGCGCTCCAACATTTCTTTGTTAGACGTTATCGCGTGAGTGGGAGAGGAGAAAAAAAAAAAAAAAAAAAAAAAAAAAAAATTCAACATGGGTAATGAGGTACGTTGTTTTTGTTTATTTTCCTGGATTAAGTGGAGGGAAGCCGATTTTGTTTTTTTTGTAACTTATTGTAGAGGGAAATGAAAGCGACATCAACTAAGCTGTTTTTTTCTGTTCTACGGATATATTATTAATAAATTAGTTATAAAACAATCATGATTATTACCACTGCCATTATAATTTGTTCTACGGATAAATCATTAATAAATTACTTTTAATTACTTTTAATCTATGGTATCGTGGTTTTAAATATTACAGTAGTATTAATATTGCATTAGTGATGACAACGCTTATTCAATACATTTTACAGAACAGTAAAAGACTTACGTACGTTTTTTTTTTTTTTTTTATCTTTCGTGTCTCTTTCACTTGCTTGCTTGAGGTTAAGCCTCGTGATGCAAAGTCACCGGCGGAAATTGTCTTCGCCAAACTTTACACCAGCTCATTCTCACTCTCTTACGAGTTGTGAGCCTTGAATCTAAATTTCGCCTCATAAAAGCTCTTGTCTTTATCCCCCCCCACCCCCACCCCCCCCCGCCACCCCGCGCCAGGCCCTCTCGAGCTATGACATTGTATGTATTGTAAACGTAATAGCAATTTAAACTTTGCCCGTTTTCAATGCCTAGTATTAAAAGACCAGCGCGCGGTCTGGATGCTATCCGAAATCCCTCTATAATGACGAGCTTTTCTGGCAAGATTTGTATTTTTCTCGATCTAATTTATGTAAATGAGACTTACTGCCGTTTTCGTGGTATTGGGGTTTGTGGCGTATTTTAAACAATGTCTAAACAAGAAAACAAGTACATGATTATCTATTACTCGATTATAACTTCTGTGTATAATTTATATATTTAATAAATATATATGTGTGTGTGTGTGTGTGTGTGTGTGTGTGTGTGTGTGTGTTGTGTGTGTGTGTGTGTGTGTGTGTGTGTGTGTGTGTGTGTGTGTGTGTGTGTAATGTCAAAAGATCGAAGGCGCTATCTATTTATTCGTTTTTCTTCTAATAATTGCCCTTGAATAAATGTGTGAATTTACGGCACAACTGTAAATGCGTGTGTTTCTTTGTCAAAGTTGATCTGCCGAGAAACGTAACTCCAGCTCCCCTACATCTATTATAATTCAAGTACCGCAAATTGTAAGAAAATACTACTTATGTAAGTACTTGGATGGACTACATGAATGAATGAACTTGTTTGTTTTCATAGAAATACGAGTCTACCATCAACCCGATTCACATCCACATTGTTTATGCATACATACATGTTTTTATTCTTGGCCATGGCTGAATAACAACAGTTGCCAGACATTTTTGCGCATTAGAAAGAAATGCCTTGAGAATCGCCCTCTGAAAACCAGCCAGCGACGAACCAGGGCCAGAGGGAGGGTTCAGGTGTTATTGGGGGGAAGGGGGGATGAGGAGGGTGAAATATTGGGAATGGGGGAGGACTGGGGATGGAGGGGGGGATAGTGATCTTCCGTGGTGGTTGGGCGACACAGTAATGGGCGGATGGGCGGGTGATCACAGCTAGGGCGAGGGGCACGGGGAGAAGAGGGGGGGAAGGCAGGACAGACGAAACTTACGGCGAGTGAAAGACTTCGGTCGGAATATGAAACTCCGGATTGACGGCCAAGCGAGGAACGGATTGCAACAATAATTCATCTCGCTGTGTGAAGCTCTTTGGAAATGCTTTCATCCTCCCGTAATCGTATACTGAATGTGTGCAGTGCGTATGTTTGTTCATGAAACACAGGTTAAGACACGATGTATTCATAAATGCAGGATACAAGGATATTTGCGACGAACTCACACATCACTGCAAAGGCAAAACAAATACGCAAAATAGGAACCAAATGTGAATTAGTGAATACGCTCGTTGCATAAATCATGATTTTTTTCTCGCCTTCGCACACAAGACTCAACCAGCAACAAAATGGAATTCCTAACAATAATAAACAGCGGGGGGAAATAGCGCACCAAAGCGGAGGCATTAAAAAACGAGAGCTTTTTACTAAACATTTTTGTTTTCATCAGAGCGATCCAAAACACTTCGAGTTCGTTAACTACTTAAACTGATATCGGGAAAACTCAAAACTACTGCCGAAATTAGAGACAAAGGGACATTTTTTCGAAGCAGGTCCTACCCGCACAAATACCAGATGCTGTCAACTTTTTGAAGGGTAATAAAAAAAAGTATCTAATCCAGACGAATACGAGCGTAAAAGAGGCCGAGGGTATAGCGGGGAACGGAGTGCCTCATACAACGACCGCCATGTATGAAAAAGATTCCAGAAGCAATAATTCCGATGGCAATCCTACACAACTAAAACAATTCTCGTATGCTAAAGCCCCTTAGGAATATTAATTAAAAAAGTAATTTCTTCACTTCACCCCCATGCAACAAATATTAAAAAAGGAAACAATATTCCATTGCCCCCCCTACCCCCACCCCCCCACATCCTTCTGATTCCCACCTCCCAGTTTCATTCTATCCCCTCCTCCACCCCCCCCCCCCCCGCCTCCGTCAGTCCTGTCGTCAAGACCTCCTTTCTTTGCCACAGAAGTTTGAAAAATAGCGTAAAACACCGAAGCACGGATGAACGGCGTTCAAACTTCTTCAAACTTGAAATTACTAATGATATGCCTACTCGACCGAGTTATTGCCAAAATGTAGTCAGGAGCGTTGAATGACTTTGCAAAGACGAACGCGGCATTCAAAGTTTGACTGTCTGTCTTCATGTGTAACTATGTATGTATGCAGGTATGGATGTATGTGTGTGTGTGTGTGTGTGTGTGTGTGTGTGTGTGTGTGTGTGTGTGTGTGTGTGTGTGTGTGTGTGTGTGTGTGTGTGTGTGTGTGTGTGTGTGTGTGTGTGTGTGTGTGTGTGTGTGTGTGTGTATATATATATACAGACAGATAGATATAGAAACATATGTATATATATATAATATATATATATCTATATATATATATATATATATATATATATATATAGGTATATGATGATAATAGTAATAAGGATAATAATAATAATAATATCATTAATAATAATAAACAATAATGATAAAGATAACAATTAAGATAATAAAAACAAGATAATCGTAAAAATAGTAATGAAAATAAAGATACTATAACAATAACAACAATAATGATAATATAAGACAGAACATGTTAGCAATGATAATAACAATAACAATAACAATCATGATGATGAGCAAAATAATAATAATAATAATAATAATAACAATAATGATAATGATAATATAATAATAAATATAATATAATAAATAATAATAATAATAATAATAATAAATAATAAATAATAATAATAATAATAATAATAATAATAATAATAACAATAATAATAATAATAATAATAATAATAATAATAATAATAATAATAATAATAATAATAATAATAATAATATAATAATAATAATATAATAATAATAATAATAATAATAATAATAATAATAAAAATAATAATAAAAAAATAATAAATAATAACAACAAATAAATAACTACAACAAAATATTAACAACATCGAAAAGCACCGTCTCCCAACTTCCAAGGAAACCCACAAGGCGTATAAGAAGGAGCCAATGACATCATCGACTTCGGCACATGATTGTCACGGATTGTTAAACAGAGGATGCTCTTGACATAAAGCTCGCGAGAATAACGTTGATAAAGGAGGCAGAGGAGACGGATGAATGACAGGCTGTCGAGTGAGAGGACTAGCGTGACCCTTGACGGAAAGAGAAGGATGGTGATGGAAAAAATGAATAAATAAAATAAGGAGTATGTGATATGAGAGAGGGTTGGGAAAGAGGAGGGAGAGGGAGGGAGAGGAGAAGAGGGAGGGAAAGGGGAAGCGGGAAGGAGGGAGGGAAAGGGGAAAGGGGAAAGGGGGAAGGAGGGAGGGAGAGGGAGATATATTATCAAATATTAATTAATCAAACACTTGTTCGTGTGCGTTTGTATCCTATTGCGAATCTATAAGAATACTATTCAAACTGTATTATTTTCATTATTGTCATCATCATTATTGTTACTGTCGTTGTTATTCATTTTTATCAGGTTATCATTATCATTATTATCGGTTTCATTACCATTATTATTATCTTCACTCTTCTTCGAAATAGGAACACTGAAGTATCTAAGCACAATCTAAAAAAAAATAATACAAAATTTTACACGACAATCCGGAGGTGGAGGAAAGGTAGGAGGGGAAAAGGGGAGAGAGGGATGAGGAGGAGGCTTAAAGAGAAGAGAGGAAAAGGAAGCAAAGGGGAATTAAAGAAGAAAAATATGGGAGGGGAAAAGAAGGGATAGGGTGCTCAGAGAAAAGGGGGATGGGACAGGGAGGAAAGGATGAGGGAGCGAAGGAGGTAATGAGGTTTAAGGAGAAAAAAAGGGAGTGAGTGGGAGGAAGGAGACGTAAGTCTTTCAAGTGGGAGGGGGAGGGAGTGACTTTAAGGACTGGGAGTGAGAGCGGGAATGGAAGAGAGAAGGGGGAGGGAGAAGGGGATAATAATAATAATAAAGATAATGATACCACTAGTAGTACTCTTACTACTAATAATAATTATAATTATGATAATGATGATATCATAAACAATAATAATGATAATGTTGCTGCTACTGATGATGATAACTACTATCATCATTATTATCATCACTTATTATCATTATCATTATAACTCTTACAGAAATAAGGTTAAAAATCACTATCATTACTATCCTTTTGATAACAACAACAACGACAATAATACCAATACTCACAACATAAGATATAAATAACAAAAGCAACGATGATAAAAAAAAACTTATAATGATAACGATAACGAAAACAGAACAACAACACGAACGAGGAACGAAAAGCGACTGTTCACAGCGCATGAATAATCGAGGCCCGACGGACGATGCGACAGTGATACATCTCAAGGAAGATGTTGATCGGCAGCCCTGAGCAACGATGCCAGGGTGTTGACATCGAGTGGGTGTCTTTGTGGATTAATGGGACGGAGAGAGAGTGGCGAAAGTAGGTGTTTACCATGTCGCGGATGTTGCTTGAGAAATTAATTGATTAAGGTTTGAGAAATTAAATAATGTTGCTTGAGAAATAAAATGATTAAGGGTTGAGAAATTAAATAATTAAGTTAGAAATTAAATAATTAAAGTTGAGAAATAAATAATAATTAGGAGAAATTAAAGTTGACTTGAAAATTAAATGATTAAAGAAATTAAATCCTTTGAGAGATGAGATGGATTGAATCTTGAGAAATAAAATAATTAAGGTTGAGAAATTAAATAATGTTGCTTAAGAAATTAAATCATTGTTTGCTTGGTTTGGATGAGATGCCTTTTATTTCATCTAATTGAAGAGGAAGGTCGAAGTAAGAAGCGAGAGAGGAAATTAGGTATGGGAGAGGATAATTGGGGTGAAGCAGAATAAACACGGGATTGGAAAAAACCGGGAGGGGTTTGGGAGTGGAAAAAGGGTTCCAGGTAAAAGAGAAAAGAGGGGAGAAAAATAAGAAGGGCAAGGGTTAGCGAAAGGGCGTTAGAAAGGAGGAAGAGAGCGGTGGAAGGAGGGAGAGAAAGAGAGTGAGAGAGAAAGGAGAGAGTAGAGGAAGAGAGGAGAGAGAAGAGAGAAGAGAGAAAAGAGAGCAGAGAAATATGGAAAGAGAAAGAGAGAGACAGAGAAATATATGGAAAGAGAAAGAGAGAGAAACAGAGAAATATGGAAAGAGAGATAGATAAAGCAACAAAGAGACAAACGCACCCCTCCAACCATTTAAGATAATAACAAACAAAAATAAAAATGCCACGCGAATACGAAACTATAAACAAATACAGAGAAAAGACAAGAATGAAGAGAGAAAGGGATGAGAAAAGAGTAAGAACGGGTCCTAAAGAATGACTGAAGAGACCGTGCTGATAGAGGGAGGGTTGAAGGGGAGTTATCTCTGAGGGGAGAGGGACCGGCAAAATACGTAGAAAGGGGGGGGGGTGTACAAGGCGAGAAAAGAGGGGGATGGTAGTAAAGAAAGGAGACAAAGGAGGGGACATGCAGGTGAAGGAGAGGAGAAGAGGAGGGGGTGAAGTGGAACCGCAGGGCGTACTGGGAATAATAGAGAGAGGGAAAAATCGACGTAAGGTGATAGGCTTGAGAAAATGGGTGTCCGGCCGGGTGCAGAATACGTGTTGTGCTTCGAAAGTCCGCTGTGTTAGGAAGGTCAAAACAATGAATGATTCTAACACGAGAAATATATTTGCACTGCTTAAAAAAAACTGGCTTTACTTGTGATGCAATTCATCTATCCACGTGTCATCTATAATCAATGATGATAACTCGGTACTTAAACACGGGCGGACACTTAATATGACGTCATGCAAACTAAATTCTTGAATCAATGTTTTACAAAGTTATAAGGTTTAGAAATATTTGGAATTATGAGAAGGGATATCCCCACCATCTTGAAGAAACGTATTTCCAAGGGTCACCGACCAAAGGAGGACAACGTGTATGGTCAGTGACGCTGACAGAGGAGCTTGGAGATAAAAGGAGTAAAAGACAGAAAGGCGAAGGAGGAGGAAGACCAAGGGGAGAAAGAGGAAGTGGAGATAGAGAAGGAAAAGCACGAGAGAAAGGGGACGGGAAGGAATTGGAGAAGGAGGATGAAGCTGGGGCAGGATGAAGAGGAAAAGGAAGCAAAGGAAGAGGAGAAGGAGGAAGGACACCGTCGAAGAGCCAAGAGAGCGTCTTTGAGGGTAACCCGCTGGAGTGAGAAGACGATGAAAGCTGAGGCTGCAAGAAGTGACGGGACGAGATAAGAAATGGACGAGGTGATGAGTCGGAAAAGAAACGTTTGATAGTCGATGGTCCATCAAATACGAAGGGAGGAGGGTGGGGGAGGGGGAAGGAGGCAGATACCGTCAGAGTAGGAGAGGTGAAGGATCGAGGGCTCAAAGATAAGAGATAACATTGTACTTCTGTTAGTATATCGACCATCGAAATCGAAACGAAAACACTATGAAAAAAAACCTCTGGTGTAGATAAAACCAAAATACAGTTGTCGAAAAGAATACAATATGTTTTAGAATAAAACAAGAAACACAAAACGCAGATGTTCCAATGAGAACTTACGACAAGATATTAAAAACTGACAGATTTATAAATGATGCATGAAGTGGGGTTGACAAAGAGATTGATGACAACGTTAGGTAATCAGCGACTAATGACTTGAAAAAAATATATTAATCAATGAAGAGACGACAGAGGATGATGAAAGAGTTAACGAGAGTCAGCGATAACCTGGGAGATAGAGAAAGGAGATAGGGAGGGGAAATAAAAGGAGAGAGAAGGGGACGAGAAAGGGGGGAGCATGAAGGTTGAGAGAGTGAAAGAGGTAGAGGGAGGAAGAGAGGGTGAGGGAGGGGCAAGGGGAGGGTTAGGAAGAGAGTGAGAGAGATGGATGGATTAGGGGGGGGGGAGAGAGAGAGAGAGAGAGAGAGAGAGAGAGAGAGAGAGAGAGAGAGAGAGAGAGAGAGAGAGAGAGAGGAGAGGAGAGAGAGAGAGATGACAGACATAAAAGAAACAAATATAGAAAGAAATAACACATGTTAGAGCACAGAAAAGGGAGGTGACAAATCAGTGAAAACCAAAAGCGGAGAGTAAATCAAATACAAAATAAAAATATACAAAGAGAAAGAAAATAGAAATAAAAATGGAAAATATAAAAGCACAGAGGAAAGAGATTCAGGTCGAGAAGCAGAGAAAGAGATGAATGACCGCCAACCTTATAGACAAAAATGAAAAATATTTTAAAAAGCTGAAAGGGAAATCAAGAAAACATGAAACTGTAATCGAAAAAATATGAAAATATGAAAAAATCATATAAAACATTAAACTGTAATCGAGAAAATATGAAAAAAATCATTAAAAAAATTAAATCTTATCGAGAAAATATGAAAAAAGGTATCATGAAAAAAAACTGTAATCGAGAAAAAAAACTGAAATATAAAAAAATAAAGAGAAAAAAATATATATAAAAGTAACGAGATAAAATCCAGATCACGTTATAGAGAGAAAAAATATATATGCAAAATGGGTACAGGCCGGCAAAATAGTGATCCCAAAAAGAGTTTCCACGACGAAGAGGAATGAGAAAAGGGAAGGGAGGAGAATTAAGGAAAAGGGAGGGGAGGGGGAAAGGGAGGGGAGGAAAATTAAGGGAAAAGGGGGAGGAAAATTAAGGGGAGGGGAAGAATTAAGGGAAAGGGGGGAGGGGAGGAGGAGGGAAAGCAGAATTAAGGAAAAAGGGGAGGGGAGGGAGGAGAATAAGGGAAAAGGGGGAGAGAATTAAGGAACGGAGGAGGGAGGAGAATCAAGGGAAAAAGCGGAGGAGGGAGGAGAATTAAGGAAAAAGGGAGGGGAGGAGAATTAAGGGAAAAGGGAGGGAACGAGGAAAGGGGATGGAGGGTTGGTGTGCGAGAGGAATGAGGGATAAGAAAAGGGATGTGGAGGGGAATAGGGAATCGGGGAGGGGTGGGAATGGGAAATAAGGAATAAAGAAGGGGGAGGGGAATAAGGAAAAGGGAAAGGGAAATAAGGAAACGACAGAGGAGGCTTTGTGTGGGGAGGAGAAAAATGAATAAAGAAAGGGGGAAGGGAATAAGGAATAGAGTAATAAGGACAGGGAAAAGGAGGGTTGGGGTGGGGATGAGAACTGAGAATCGGGAATCAGGAAGGAAGATGGGAATAGGGAATTTGGAAAACGAAGGGAATAGGAATGGAGTGTAGCAGAGGGTAAGAATAGGGAAAACGGGGAAATAATGGAGTATGTGAAGAGGGTGTAGGGAGTGGGGGGAGAAACGTGGAATTGCTAAAAGTCTTAGAAGAGCGAAGCACAAACCAGTTGTCCCCAAACAGCTCGACGCCATGTTTACATAATGAATTGTTTTCTAGCTCCATCATCTAAAACGCCTTTTTCCGCCGGGAATAGTGTTTTTTGTCATTTTAGCGGGGTTGGTGAGGATGTTTGTAGTCACATGAAAACGTATATGCACGCGTACTTCCTTGCACTGAATCCTTGTATACCTATGCACTTGTTTCATGTAAGCTTAAGATTTTCTGTATTGTCTGCGAGCGCGTATTGATTTGAAAAGTATCTTTAAATCAGTGATTATCGACACTGAAATAAATAATCGGACACACAAGCACACACACACACACAAACACTCACACACACCATCAACCACTCCACACTCACACTCACTCATTCACGCACTCACTCACACACGCACACACCACACGCACACGCACGCGCACGCACACACACACACACACACACACACACACACACACACACACACACACAACACACACACACACACACACACACACACACACACACACACATTTAACATATGACGGAACGTTCAACTAGTTAAAGATTCTTGGTCTTTCTCTCCTGCACTGTTAATGAGTGAGAAAAGTAGTCAGGAGAAAGAAGAGACCCTTAGGATTCTTTTTTTTGCCCGTAGTTCCTTATAACGAGAAGGAATACAGTTTTTTTTTTATGACAATTTTAGTCATTATTGTTATTACTGTAAATATAGATATCAACATCTTAATTATCATTACTACTACTGTTTATTTTCTTATTTTTTGTATCCTTATGATAATCATTATTAGGAATTGAAATAGAAGCAATAGTACATATTATCACTATTTTCGATACTAACACCACTAGAACAATGGAGAAAGAAAGAAAAATGAAAAAAAAAAAAAAGAACTCAGCAAAAAATAAGCAAACAAAAAGAAACCAAAAAAAAAAAAAAAAAAATACACGCCAACATCACGGCTCTCGGGGACCGTCATAATGCCATCTCCATGGTCACGTTCCTGTCCCTTCATTTAAGTTGTACCTGCCTTATAGAGTCATCAGGGGGTCTTTTTCGACGTTTGTTTCGTTTATTGGGTGTGCTGTTGCTTGTTGTTGTTGTTGTTTTGTTTTGTAATCGTTGTGTGTTTTAGGTGGGTGTAGCTCGCTGAGGTTTATATATTTTTTCTTCGTCTGTAATTCACATTTTTGTCAAATCTGTTTTTTATTTCTCTCTGTTCGTCTCTTTTTCTCTCTCTCTCTCTCTCTCTCTCTCTCTGCTATATATATATCACCTTTCCTCCTCAATCCCCTCCATTTTTCCTCCTCCTCCTTCCTCCTCCACCCCTTCCCCTCTCTCCTTCTATACCCTGCCTCCCTCCTACCCTCCCTCCCCTCCCTCCACCTCCAAACTGCATCAACTCGGGCCGCCGTCCCCATCTTCCCCAGATACACACACACACACACGTCCCATTCTCTCACTTTTCATATCTCATTCCTCACATATAAGCGTCCAGTGCGGCGAATGACTGACGGATCCCTCATAACGCGAGATCAAGCAAAAACTCCGGGCTGACAGAACGAGTTTGCGCGACCCATCACAGAGGGGAGAAACCTGGTCTTTTTTTTCTCTATTTCTCTCTCTTCTCTTGCGTCTCTCTCGATTCTCTTACGTCTCATTCGCTTCTCTTTACGTCTCATTCGCTTCCCTTCTCTTTAGATTTTCTTACGTCTCTCTCTCTCTCATCTTCTTTCCTATATTTTCTTTCCTTTTATCTCTCATCTCTATCATCCCACTACCTCTTCATCACTCTCTCTTCTCCTTACTTCTTTACCTCTCCCTCTATTCCCCTCCCTCTTCCACTCTCCCCATCCCTCCCTCCCCCCCATCAACCCACCCCTCCCACCTTCCTCCACTCCTTCACCCTCCCCTCCTCCTCCCCTGCCCCCGCACCCGCTGAAATCCGCGCTGAGGGTTTTGAATTAATACCTTCTCTACTGCCGATGGAGATATTGCCTTTGCGATTCTT
>NW_020871046.1:552123-577123 GCF_003789085.1 Penaeus vannamei
GTAGTATGATTATCATTCGCTGGATTATCCTTATTGTTATCATTATTTTCATAATTTTCGATGTTTTTTTATTATCATCATCATCATATATCATTATTATTATCATTATCATTATCATTATATTATCATATTACTATTATCATCATTATCGATGATATTATTATTATCATTATTATTATCATCATCAAATTATCATACCATTATCATTATCATTATTATCGTCGTCATTACTATCATTATCATCATCATTGCCATTACCATCATTACCGTCATCATCAACATAATCACCATCGTCCTCGTCCTCATCCTCGTCGTCGTTGTCATTAACATATTACTATTCTTATTACTACTGCTTCTAGTACTGTTATTATCATCGTTGTGAAAGATTTGTATATTTCACAATCGTTATCATCTTTATTATCATTGTTACTTCTCCTGAATCCTTCGTCCTATACTTATATCTTATGCCTTTGTTTCTGTCTGTCTGCTTGTCTGTCTATCTGTCTGTCTCCTGCCTGCCTGCTCCCCCCTCCCCCCCCTCTCTCTCTCTCTCTCTCTCTCTCTCTCTCTCTCTCTCTCTCTCTCTCTCTCCTCTCTCTCTCTCTCTCTCTCTCTCTCTCTCTCTCTTCTCTCTCTCTTTCTTTCAAGCTGCATCAATCTCCTGCTTTCAAACCTTTCGCTGAAAATGTTGCTGTCGAACTGGACTAGAAAAGCCTCGACGAAACATCAATATCGTTAACATTAATCAGGCCTTTCTTGGCAAAGTGGCGTCGAGCGAAACAGAAAACAGCGTCGACACTGATATACAGCATCGAGTATATGCTGACATACTGACAAATCCCTCTCACATGCAGCATTATCCAAGCCTCTGAGGCACGGCTAATGGACGCACGTATCAGACAGATTGCATGTTGCTACCAACCATACTTAACAAGTCTTCGCCGGATGATATATGATCTGGCATATAAGCTTCTTGGCTTCAGGATATTGCAAGACCAGAGAAGCCATTTCCTTGAGCCACGATGGAAAATAATAACGCGTTTCCAGCTGTCTCAGGTAAGCCACGTTTATTTCTGAGTCACTTGACTGGGGACATACGCTTCTCGAGACACATTCACGTCTCCGACACGAAATTTACATGCCAAACACAAGCGGAAGGGAAACGCGTGGGGAGACAAGACATCCACTGCTGTTATATGCCGCGGCACTGAATACAGATGCATTTTGTCATTCTCTCTCGCTCTCGCTTTCTCTCCTTCTCTTTCTCTTTCTCTCTCTCTCTCTTTCTTTCTCTTCCTCTATTTCTACTTCTACTCGCTTTCGCTCCCCTTCCCTCTCCTTTTCCTTTTCTTCCTTCCCCATCTCCTCCTTCCCCTTCTCCTCTTTCTCCTTCCCCTTCTTCCTCCCCCTTCTCCTTCTCCTTCCCCTTCTTCTACTTCTCCTTCATCTCTTCCTTTCACCCGAGCGTATTAAAAGCACTGACCCGACAAAATACCAACATCGAGTTCTCCCTGTCTTGCAGCTCAGGTTTGGCGTGAGGCGGTAATTCTGCACAGATCTCTCCCACCCAGACTCTCCCACTCCAACCCCACACCCCGTGAGCTAAAGTGCTTCCCAACCTTTTAAGATGACCTGCACCCCTCTCTAACCCCACATCCCGTGAGCTAAAGTGCTTCCCAGCCTTCTAAGATGACCTGCACCGTCCCCAACCCCACACCCCGTGAGCTAAAGTGCTTTCCCAACCTTCTAATGACCTGCACCCCTCTCTAACCCCACATCCCGTGAGCTAAAGTGCTTCCCAGCCTTCTAAGATGACCTGCACTGTCCCCAACCTCACACCCCGTGAGCTAAAGTGCTTCCCAACCTTCTAAGATGACCTGCACCCCTCTCTAACCCCGTGAGCTAAAGTGCTTCCCAGCCTTCTAAGATGACCTGCACTGTCCCAACCTCACACCCTGAGCTAAAGTGCTTCCCAACCTGATGACAGTCCTTCTAAGATGACCTGCACCGTCCAACCCACCCGTGAGCTAAAGTGCTTCCCAGATGACAACCCACACCCCGTGAGCTAAAGTGCTTCCCAACCTTCTAAAATGACCTGCACTGTCCCCAACCTCACACCCCGTGAGCTAAAGTGCTTCCCAACCTTCTAAGATGACCTGCACCGCCCTCTAACCCCACATCCCGTGAGCTAAAGTGCTTCCCAACCTTCTAAGATGACCTGCACTGTCCAACCTCACACCCCATGAGCTAAAGTGCTTCCAACCTTCTAGATGACCTGCACCCTCTCTAAACACCCCGTGAGCTAAAGTGCTCCCCAACCTTCTAAGATGCACCCCAACGTGCTGTGCCCCCCCTGCACCCAACACCCGTGAGCTAAAGTGCTTCCAACCTTCTCCTGCAAACCCACATGTGAGCTTGCTTCCCAACCTTCTAAGATGACTGCACGCCCTCTAACCCGTCCCGTGACCTGCACTGTCCCCAACCTCACACCCCGTGAGCTAAAGTGCTTCCCAACCTTCTAAGATGACCTGCCCCAACCCCAAAATTAAATTACCCAAATCGCTTACAAATCCTCCCTAAACCTATACCGGCCACAATGCCATGACCTACTCCGCCTCCCAACCCCAAAACCCCATGGCCATCACCGGTACGAAAGGATCCTTAAACCCCTCAGCACTTCTTAACCCTACACCTCGTGACCTGTATCGCCTGCCAGCACTCAAATTCCATAACCTACACTACTTAGCCACCAAAGCCCGTGACATACACAGCCTCTTAACCCCTAAACCCATGACCTGCGCCGCCGATGACCTGCACCACCCATAATCCCTAAACTCTATGACCTGCAGCGCTCCAAATCTATAAACCATGCACCACCGCCAACACCTGGCCTGCACCGCCTCCCGAACCCCGTGACCTGCACCGCCTCCTACACCTCTTCCCAAACCCCAAGACCTGTACCGCCTCCCACCCCCGAAACACCGTGACCTGCACCGCCTCCCAACTCCAAACCCCGTGACCTACACCGCCTCCTAAACCCCGTGACCTGCACCGCCTCCCAACCCCCGCAACCCTATAACCTGCACCGCCTCCCCCCCCTCCTAAATCCCGTGACCTACACCGCCTCCCGAACCCCGTGACCTGCACCGCCTCCCAACCCCCGCAACCCTATAACCTGCACCGCCTCCCAACCCCCCCCTCCCAAACCCCGTGACCTACATCGCTTTCCCTCCACCCAATATCCCTAATTCTCGAGTCTCTCTATAAGGAAATTCTTAATTGAAACTGGAATCCTGGGAGGTTTACATTATGGACAGGTTTTAATGGAGTATGATGCTGAGAGGAGGAGGTGGAGGGAGCCGGTTTATCCAGGGGAATGGTTTGCCTTCGTTCTCGGCAAACAACTTTCATAACAATTTCATATATATATATGTGCAGGTCGGGTTTGTATCACGGTCTGGATGAACTATAAGCGGTGGGGGGCATTTTGAATTTTCATTTCAATTTTCTCTATTCAATCTATTTTTTTTTTTTTTTTTTTTTTTTTTTTGATAGCTACGGGATGATGGATATCCCCGTTTATCCTTATGATATCCTGTGTAAAGCCAATTTCAGCCTTTATACACCGGGGATGATAGAGCTGAAATCCACGTGCGACAGCCTAATCAAAGTCAAACGACAGTGCAACCGGAAATTGAAATACAGAGTTACACACGCGAATACGTACACGCAGACACGCACACACACACACACTGGAATAACGTGTTGCTTTGAGTAATGAACCTCCCCCACCTCCCCACCCCCACCCCCCACCCCACTAGTACACAGGTGGTTTTAGAAATTTAAAACAAGATATTTTGCTTTGGGGTAAAATCAAGTAAATTATCGATCAGGGATATTTCCTAAAACCATCATTTACTGATATAATCATTTTCTGACTTCTAATCTTACTTTTCTGAAATTTAATGCAACCTGCTACAGACAGACTGAATGATACTTAATAATGAACCAAAAAAATATATGTATATATATATATATATACATAATCATTTTCATCACTGAGTAAACGTCGTTAACATTAAATGTGTATTCGTAGGTCAGTTGCTGATATGAAAAAATACTTGTCAAGGAGTTTTTAATGAATAACAAACGACGGAGAACACTTTAATCAACGCATAATTATATATATACGTATCGCTCGACGTATATATGCAAAAGCTATTGTATAGACATATTGCATATATATACATATATATATATATATATATATATATATATATATATATATATATATATATATATATATATATATATATATATATATTATATATATATGTGTGTGTGTGTGTGTGTGTGTGTGTGTGTGTGTGTGTGTGTGTGTGTGTGTGTGTGTGTGTGTGTGTGTGTGTGTGTGTGTGTGTGTGTGTGAGATCTTCAAAGTGCCTTTATGTGCAACAGGGTCTTGATACATTCCGGGATTTTCGTTAAAAAAAAAGCGGAAACAAGCAACAAATGAACGAAAAAATAAGCACTTGAAATTCCCATTAGGTTAGCTTTAATGCCCAAATCTCCACAGATATGGAAACAGTCATCACGGGGACCAAAGTTGGCGACGAAGAACTTGAGACACAAATTCCGGAAAATAATGGAGACTCGTTTCAGTCGCCTTCCCCTTCCAACCCCCTGCCTCACCCCCCTTCCAACCCCACTCTCTAATAACCCCATCTTGACACCACAACCCCAACCCACTATCTCGGTCTGAGCCCCACCCTGACACTACAACCCTAACCCCTACTCCGACCTTTACCCCACCCTAACCCCTCCCTCCGGCTTGACCTCCCACCCTAACCCCATCACCCCAACCCCCTCCCTCCGACCTTGAACCCTACCCTAACCCCATCACCCAACCCCTACCTCGACCCTTACCCTAACCCCTACCTCCGCCCCCCCTACCCCCCCAACCCCGACCCAACCCCCCTCCGCCCTCCCCCGACCTCCGCCCTCCCCCCCACCCCCAACCCCCCTCCGCCCCCTCCCCACCCCTTTTTCGAATACGGAGAACTGCGCTAAAGCCAGGCAAGTTGATTGAATCTTTGGTAATGCAGATTCGGGGCGGAGTTTTGAGCTGAGAGCGAAACTCTCGACGGGGGATATCATTAATGAAATGTCAATAAAAGATATTAGCGATATGTGGCTAAGACGTGAGGTTTCCTTCGAAACAGGCGGCGGGAGGGATTAGAGGAGGAGGAGGAGGAGGAGGGGGAAGGGAAGGAGGGGGGGGGGGTTGGTGGCGAGCTGGTTCATTACTTTAATTGGATATTCGCCATAAAAGGTCACGACCCTACAGGAGGGCCTGCGAGAAGAGAATATTCTGAAGGACTCGAGTGGGAACCATTACGGCCAGACGGCATTGAGAAACTTCACAGCAGCAGAGAAATGTGCTCGACCGGATTACTGTTCTCTTTCTTGAGGCTGAGAAAACTCTGCTGCTCACTTCGCTCGTTTTTTTGTTCTCTTTCTCTGTCTGCTTCTTTCTCTTTGCGTGTCTCTCTCTTCTTCCTCCTGTTTTTTCTTTCTTTCTCTCTCTCTCTTTCTCTCATTAATTCATTCACTCACTCACTCTATCTTTGTTTTTCTATCTCTCTCGCTCCCTCTTACTTTCTCTCTCTCTCTCTTTCTCTCTCGCTCTTTCTCTATCTCTCGCTCACTCTCACTCTCTATCTATCTCACTTTCTACCGTCCTTCATTTCCCTTCTCCTTCTCCTCGTACTTCCTCTCTACTACCCTCACCCCCCCCCCTCCCCAGCCTCATCTAAAAGCAATAACAACAAAAAATACCGACTAACAAATAACAACGACACCTCAACCAAACGCCGTCGACAAAATAAGTAGACTATCCGCTTCGCCGCGAGAATAACGCCCCCCCCCCCCCCCACCCCCCCCCATCCCCGGCCAAACACACTCGCCCCCATACCTCACTCTCCCTCCCTTCCCCTCCCCCCAACACACTCACCCCCATACCTCACTCCCCCCTCACTCCCCCCTCTCCACAACCCCCGACGGCGCAATTCTTTCCTTCGCCGGACTCCCGAACGACGAACGAACGAACGAACGCACGGCGGACGGAGGCGAGCGAGCGAGCGACGTATAGCACAGCGGCACAATACAAGGGGAACGCACGAGCCATGGCAATGAGACGACGGGCCAAGCTGAGACTCGAACGGGTAAAGTACTCGACGGACAGAGGGGGAGGGGAGGGGGGGGAGGGGGGGGGGGGGGGATGCGAGTGAAGGCTTCGAAAGTGGAGTGGCGAGAATAAAGTGAGGAGGAGGAAGGAGGAGGAGGAAGGGAAAGAGGAAAAGAAAGGCGAGAATGAGAAGAAAGAAGAGGAGGAGTGGAAGGAAAATGGGAAGATGAATGAAAAGGAGGAAGAGGAAAAGTACAACTACAATGAGAAGAAGGAAGAAGAGGAGGAGGAATGGAAGGAGAAGGGAAAGAGGAAGAGGAAAAGGAAATGAACGACAACGAGTAGGAAGAGGAGGAAGAATGGAAGGAAAATAGAAAGAGGGATGGGAAAGAAGAAGAGGAAAAAAAAAACGACAACGAAGAAGAGGAGGAGTAGAGGGAAAGTGAAGAAGAGTAGAGGGAAACGAGAAAAAGGAATAGAAAAAGGGAAGGAGGAGGGAGACGAGAGAAAAGAAGGACGAAAACGCGAAGGAAGAAGAGTGACGGGAAGAAGGAAGGAGGGTGAGAAGAGGGCGTAACAACATATATGGTACAGTGCAGGGAGGGAGGGAGGAGGGAGGAGGAGGGGGATAGCAGCAGGAGGAAATGGGACGAGGAGGACGATAGGAAAGGAGATCCAGAAGGCTTATATACATAGGGTGAGGAAATGAGAACGATGTCTGGGGAGAAACGAAGATGAAATGAAATAAGAACCAACTAAAAGAGTAAAACCGGGTGAAGGAAATGGAGAGGAAGGAGACGACGAAGATGCAAAGAGAAGAAGGTAAAGGAAAGGGGAACCATCGAAGACGGAAGACGATGAGCTGTAATAAGAAGAGAGTATAGCGGAGGAAGGGGAAAGCTGAAGACGAGAGGGACGAGGAAGACGGGAAACAATAAGATAATACAAATTACACGAAAGGGGAAAACGGTAAAAGCAGAGAATAAGGAAGATGGAGAGGAAGAAGAAGGCGAAGAAGAATAAGAAAAGGAACGAAGGAAAAGGGGAAAGAAGCTGAAAACATGTAAAATAATACAAATGACATGAAAAGAAGAACGGTAAAAAGCAGGGAAACAATGAAGACGGAGAGGAATAAGAAAACGAAGAAGAATCGGAAAAGGAACGAAGGAAAAGGGAGGCTAAAAGACAAGGAAACGGGGCAGCGGGAATGACTAGGAATATTGGAATGGCGGTGCAACGGCAAGCCGCTGATGGATCGTGCACCACTAATTTAGGTGTTGCTCTCGGACGCCAGCAATTACGGGAGTAATTTGACACGCTGATGAATTAGATCAGGCTGAAATAGGAATCAGCTAACAGCATTATCATACCAGCCTATCGTGAGGGAGGAACGGGATAAAAAACGAAGACGAGGACGAGACAGCCTCATCATCAATGACGTCATAGCTAATCTTCGAAATATAAGACGTTCTCTAACAATATATACATATATAAGAAAACTAGAGATGGAAAGCAGTATCGCTCAACACCATCACATTAATGGACGATAATTATCTGGACATCGTGCAACGAATTACTGAGAGTAATGTGATTCTCTCTCTCTCTCTCTCTTTCTCTTTCTCTCTTTCCCTTTCTCACTTTCTCTTTCTCTTCCTCTCTTTTTTCTCTCTCTCTCTTTCTTTCTTTCTTTATCTCTTTCTCTCCTTTTCTCTTCGTGTCCGTGTCTGTCAGTTTAACGCTGTCTGTCTGTTTGGCATTATGTCTGTTTATTCATTTGTATGTTTCCCTCTTCCTATTGTTGGAGAAAAAAGGAATGTAATTATAAATCAACAATGGATTCATAACTGAGTTGATAGGTTGCGGTTGTCAAGGAATGCTCCAAGCAATTAAAACTTGAGACAATACCCGAGAGATTAAACAACTATATCGGCAAGTGAGTGAGCCCAACTAAGAAAAAAAAATAAATAAAAGGAAAACTTGAGGGTCCCTTCCCGGCAAAACAACAGCCCCAAAAATGCAACGGAACACGAAACAGTCGCAACAGAACCCAACGGAAGTTCCCTCAGCTCAGCATCAGCACCATGGTTCAGCACGCGCGTCGGCTGCCATGATTTCTAATAAGGGATGTCAATAAGGCTAGCGGGGAAACATGTGGCTTGGGAACTCGACGTATGATCAGCTGATTTACAAAAACAAATAACGCCGCAGTACCTCCCGCCTGGCCGCTACGTAGATGAAAATACGTGAACACGGCGAGAAATACATATGCATAATTTCGCACACGAGAAAGCCCATTTCCGTGCGTTCATAGCAAGTCATCAATCCTCCACAAGTAGCGAGCAGCCTGTAATAAACAGACCGCATTTAGCCTGGCTTGAGCGTGCTGGTAGGCCAATAAGAGCAGTCGAGCAGGACCACGCCTCAAGCCTTTCCAGAGCCACTCCCCTGCTCACCATGCCTGCTGAACCGCGTCTGCTGTCTCTCCAAAGGCACCGCTGGCAGAGTACGGCGGTTCCAGGGACACGGCAGGGGAGGAGGGCAAGGGGGCGAGGGGAGGCAGTTCCAGCGACTCGGCAGGGAGTGAAGGACAAGGGGACGAAGGGAAGCAGCTCCAGGCACTCAGCAGCGGAGGAAGGTAAGGGGCGAAGGGAAGCAGTTCCAGGGATTCGGCAAGGGGGGCGAGAGAGGGGGGGGGAGAATTAGAGAATTAGAATTAGAGAATTAGAGTTGTGGATAAAGGGCTAGAGGAATTTCGTGTGAAAGGAGGGCGGTGTGGGGGCGGATACGAGAGGTTGACACGCTAAGAGGGGAAAGGCTGAAGTGAAGTTTAGGATTCGTCAAACCAATATATTCTTAAAAAGTATTAATTTAGCTATTCTATAATATGTATAACGAATGAGTTTCATTTTTCCTTTCGGCCATTCACTATTTCCCCTCTCCCAAAACACCGTCAAATTCTCTAAACTTTCCCTTTCCACTATATAGTCAGAAATTATTAATATAATCTACCTTTCTTCACTATGACATGCGTTTTATGATCCGCACAATATAATGAATATACAAAATAAAATGTTTAATCAAAGACCAAATACCCGTTAATTACTAAAATGGATGATTCAAAGAAATACAATATCGTAAAATAAATATAAACACAAAAAAAAAAAAGAAAAAAAACAATACTCCACTTTTAGTAAACCTTTATTCACACAATAATCTTTCATTCATTCAGTATTACGCCTACATTTAAAAAGAGCAATTTACAAAAATATCTAGTGATTTTTAATTAAGAACACAAACTATCACAAAAAGGTGAAGCACATTCCATAATGATGATTGCTATTGAAATTCCTAATAATAGCAACAACGGATGATGATAGTGATGATTGATGATGATGATGATGATGATGATTATCATTCTCTTTATAATAATAATAATTTTTATTATTATTATCATCATTATTATTATTAGTAGTAGTATTACTATTATTATCATTATCATCATCATCATCACCATATCACCATTACTACAATTACCACTCTCAATAGTATTAGAGAGAGAGAGAGAGAGAGAGAGAGAGAGAGAGAGAGAGAGAGAGAGAGAGAGAGAGAGAGAGAGAGAGAGAGAGAGAGAGAGAGAGAGAGAGAGAAACCGAACCCACGAAGTGGACCCCAAATGCGACCATTCCCCCCCCCCCCTATCAGCCCCATCTACGTCACCTATATCGATTAACCCTTAAAACCTCTATCTTCACCATCACCATCAACCCACCCTTATCTTCACAAGCCCCATTAAAAGTCTTTATCTCGACCTTCACCATCAAGGCTTCGGAATTTTCAGCCGTGACGTTAAAATCCTTTTCTGGACTGTTCACAAAATTCCACTTTTATCTTCACTATCGGTAGCCCTTCTTTCTTTCAATTTTGACCCTTATTCATTCACTATTTAAGAAGCAATAACTCTCGTAATATTCGCGATCCTCATAACATCAATCGACTTTTCTCTATTCCAAGAACATCACTAGTTATAATTATCTTTGGCGCCATCATGCAGTCACTATTTCACTATTCACTATTTTGCATTTAGTAACGCCCACCTCCAAATTCCTCATGATTCTCACAGCCTCATTTTCAACGCATGAACATTCTACGGCATAGTTAATGCATTTTTCCATCCTTTTTATGACCCAATATGAAGCGTATTATGTTGTCGGTGAAAAAAGAAAATCCGTAGTATTTCTAAACTTTTGAAAATAAATGAATAATAAAGTAGGTGATTAACATACATCAGCCTACCTATATATCTATTTGTCTAAATAATTCTCTCTCTCTCTCTCTCTCTCTCTCTCTCTCTCTCTCTCTCTCTCTCTCTCTCTCTCTCTCTCTCTCTCTCTCTCTCTCTCTCTCTCTCTCTCTCTCTCTCTCTCTCTCTCTCTATCTACTCTCTCTTCTCACTCTCATCTCACTCTCATCTCTCTTCTAGTATATAATATATATATATATATATATATATCTGTGTGTGTGTGTGTGTGTGTGTGTGTGTGTGTGTGTGTGTGTGTGTGTGTGTGTGTGTGTGTACACATAATATTTACAGACACACACACACACACACACACACACACACACACACACACACACACACACACACACACACACATACACACATATACATAACAAATCTGAAATGCGTAATATACTTTACTAGATGTCCTTATCCTTGTATATCAAAAAGAGAACCTTTTTTTCCGAAAGCTCGTCATAAAACCATTGGCGCAAATAGCACATGCGTTTAACTTCTCCAAGGAGAGAGACGAGATTTCTCCTAGACGCTATTCCCATCTTTCTTATTGCTGCATGTGAAGCTAGGCCTGATTCTGCTGGCTGGCTGGCTAAAAAAAAAAAAAAAAAAAAAGAGACAAAAAGTGAAGAAGTATAATGCTAGCATATACATTGATAACGAAAATGTTGGAAAAACGATAGCTATAACGATGATAATGATAATACAATAATAATAATAATAGCAATAATAACACAATGATGATGATGATGATGATGATAGTAATAATAATGACAATAATAACAATAATAAAGATAACAATATCAGTTATGATAACGATAGTAATAGTTATGACGATAGTAATAATAACGATGATGACGATAATAACAACAATAATGACAACAGTAATAACAGCAATAGTTATAACGATAATAACAATAATGATAGTAAAAAACAACAACAATAATAATGATAATATAATAACACCAACAATTATATTAATAGTAATAGTAATAAGAATGAAAATAAGAAAAAAATATTAAAACAAATACAATAAAAATAAGAACAATAATGATAATGATAATATAACAATGATAACAATAACAATGATGATGATGATGATGATGATGATAGCAATTACTATCATCATCAAAATAATAGCAACAATAACGACAATGATAATGTTAATAATAATAATGGTACTGCAAAAGGAACGCAAGCACATGAAAAGCGAAAATGAAAAAGCACCTTGTTTGTAAAGCCAACACTCGCTCTTTTATACACCGCGCCTCGACACTTCATTCACAAAGGAGGAGAGAAGGAGGGAAATGAGCATAGTCCACCCCTTGCCTATTTACTTAAAGGTATGATGCCTTTCACGAGCGTACACAACCATTAAAAAAACGTCAGATCAAAAGGTCTTCTTCATACGGCCTATGAGGGTCACTGTGGGGATATGAAACCAGCTGACGAGAGGGTAAGGCGAGCGAATGTACGCAGGTCAGACTTGGGATATGCAGGTCTTCTTTAACAGATTATACAGGTGATAGGTGTCTGAAAGCAACTGATAAAAGGACAAGACGAGCAAAAGAAAACAGGCGATTAAGTGTGAGGTATGTACAGTGTGTTCTCTTGCATGTCTGGAACCAACGAACAAAGGGACAAGACAAGTAAAAGGAAGGGGACGATTAAGCCTGAGACGTGTACAGTACGTGTTTTCTAGTATATTAGAAACCAACTGACAAAAGGACAAGGCACGAAAACAGAGCTAAAGTTGAGATACGTAAATGTTCTCTATAAGATGGTAGGTGTCTGAAACCAACTGACAAAAGGACAAGACGAGCATAAGAAAAGAGAGTAAAGCTACAAATATGTAAGGTTCTCTATATGATGGTGGGAGTCAAATTAATGCAAAAGGTATGGCTTGAGGCATCTAGATCTTCTCTAGTTGAGGCAAGACCAAATAATGAATATAGATAAAACTTGATAATTCGCTAGATCCTCTTCTGTGAGATTGGGGCTTAAAACCAGCTGACAGAAAGGCCAAGACGAAAATGCATTAACAAGACCAGAAACATTCACAACTTCTGCCCAAGGGATGAGGAAAAGTTGGTTCCAGCTTTTAACATTCGCTCTGTTATCTGCTACTTGAGTTAATTCTTTGTTGGGCTAAATTCTAATCCCTTTAGTAGTCTCCTTGTCTTTTCCCTTTAATAAATGTTTCTTTCCTATGCCTAAGAGATTCCGCTTAAAGAATCCCACGAGATAATCTTTGCATTACTATGCCTAAGAGATTCCAATGATAATCTTTGTATTAAACTGTAACTGACAGACAAGAAAGAAAAATGTGAGAGATACGTTTCTCCTTTTTCAGTAGGCATTGCTCTTGCCATAACATTTATTTGCGTATCATGGGACTCATTTCCTGTGACATCGCAATTAATACTAGGTAAATTATGGACTAGACTGAACCATAAATAGAATGTCAGAATTTGCACGAGGGAGAAGATATATGAATTTATTAGGTTATGGTTTATCAACGATTTGCTTAGCATTGCCATCATTACACATTTTCCATTTTGCCTTTCTAATCAACTGATGTCGAGCATACTTGTTCTGTTCTGTGTACTTTACCCCCCTATAATTTATTCATTAATTTATACGCGACGCACGACCTGCTGAACACTAAATTGTGATCAGTACTTTGAAAAACTCGAAATGACATGAACGGAAAGTTAGAATAGCGGAGTTTGGTTCCTTTGAGATCACAGCAAAGCATAAATTTTTGATGTGACGTATATCAGATGAAAATATAATTGGAACCAGTCAAATATATCAAGTACGTTGTGAAGATATCCATTCGAATTCGTAGTTTTTTATCTACAGTTGACGTTATGAACACATCTGAACAACAAGCACCATATTTTGAACAAAGAAACTCTGATCCTGACTCAATATGGACAAATCGGAAGAAAAAAAATCGGATAAAAAATATCTTTGTAGCTAAAAAATATCTCACGCATGTGACTACAAAAGATAATCCAAAGTTAGAATCCAATTATCGGAAATTCATATTTGCAAAGGAAGATATAAATAGAAGAAATATAGGCTGGGTTGGGTGCACACTGAGAGAATGTAAATAGCTGCAAATACACACATACATGTGTGTGGTGCGTGTGCGTGTGTGCGTGTGCGTGCGCGTGCGTGCGTGCGTGCGTGTGTGTGTGTGTGTGGTGTGTGTGTGTGTGTGTGTGGTGTGTGTGTGTGTGTGTGCGTGTGCGTGCGTGCGTGTGCGTGTGCGTGTGCGTGTGCGTGTGCGTGTGTGTTGTGTGCGCGTGCGTGCATATAATGTATATATATACTTAAATACATATGTATATAAATAAACATATAGATAAATATATATGAGTGTATGTGCGTGTGTGCTTATCTATGTGTATGTGTGTGCTTATATATGTGTGTGTACTTATAAACTGTGCGCGCGCGCGTGTGTGTGTGTGTGTGTGTGTGTGTGTGCGCATATATATATACATATATATACACATATTCATATATATATATATATATATACATATTCATATATATATATATATATATATTATATATATATATATATATATATATATATATATATATATATATATATTATATTATATATATATATATATCATATATATACATACATCAAATATATATATATATATATATATATATATATATATATATATGTATGTATGTATGTATGTATATGCATTTGTATGTGCATATCTATATACATAAATGCATCCAATAATATTACTACCACAAAAGAAAGTCATATAAGTACAACAATAAATCATCACCCCCTCCCCCCCCCTAAAATATCGTTGGGCGAAATAGCCCGCAAAATTCTCCCAAGGCCGAGATGGAGACACTTTACATAAAACGCCGATCGAACAAACGGCCGCATAATCTGAATACCGAAGAAAACTTGCGGATAAGTGATTTCGCCTAATAGTCAACGTAGCAGTTGCATCACTTGATATCAAAAACGAATTCTTGAAAAGGGGAGAATATTAAACTTATCGGTTTATTCATTTCATTCCGTTTCGAGTCAGCTGGGGTTGCAATTTGTCGAAAAATAGGCTCGTGTGGGTATTCCCCGCTGGAGTACCCGAATCATACTATCGGTCAATAACAAATTTTCGACTGCGCTCCTACGTATGCTAATGCTGCCACAAAGCACCGCGCGGCCAGGCAAAAGTAACCGAAAAATCTTCAGCTGAAGTCGCAACATTGAGGAAAAATCATATCATCTTTATGCAACGAAATGCAAACCACGAAGTACGATATCTTCCCAGCGGAGTGTTGGTAGCTCGCGGCGCTGCCAGGCACGGTTCGCGCTTCGGAAACATCGTTTACGACCCGCTGTAAATGCCGACGGAAAAACAGCGGCTACGGGAGCTAACGGCTGTAACATAGCTTGTTTTATACCGTAATCAATGGCTTTCTGGTGTTTCCTTGTGAATAAAGTGGTTCCTATTGGCCCGTAACGCATAAGCCTGAGAGTTACAGTAAAACGAGCGAATGGCGGCGGCGCTGCAGCGCTCCTCCTCCCGCGGGTGAAATGCAGTTTCTAAAATTGGTAATTTCACGTAATCGGCCATTCGCGGCCCACGTTTCCTCTATTTGATCATTCATAATCATAAGGAAAATATACTATGCATTCTAGGATATCGAGAGTGAAGGGCCTGACATTTAACCCAAAAGAACGACTATTTCGCAGGAAAATTTCTTCCGCCGAATGTTGGAAAAGCGACTATTCGTTTTCCGTTTCGGCCACGAA
This sequence comes from Penaeus vannamei, assembly GCF_003789085.1. Taxonomy (NCBI): domain Eukaryota; kingdom Metazoa; phylum Arthropoda; class Malacostraca; order Decapoda; family Penaeidae; genus Penaeus; species Penaeus vannamei. Next base: position 567,409 of record NW_020871046.1, read on the forward strand.
ATACAAGAAGCCAAGACATTCAATTTGTATAAAACCACATTTGCTTACCTTCAGTTCAAGCGACCTTTCCATCAGCCTGAGTTGATGAAATTTGACGCCAAAATATCGAAAATTAAAACGCATTGCCTCAGGTACAATTAATTATATCTGAGCTAATAATATAACATGCCCAACTACAATTAAACTGACATCTCTTTTATCTACACCATTACTTTTTTTGAAGACTAGGATCGAATGCGATAGGAACGCTTCATTAAACCCAATAATACGATGATGAGTGTGATATCATTTTCGATATCAAGTATCCCTGCCATAAACATTCCTTTGTTGATGTTAAAAGAGTAGATTTTAGTCATTGTTAATGTTAGTCACATGATCATATTATAAATGATTGCAACGATGGAGTTCATGAATCATATCAAAATGACTGGCAATGGTATTTATGGATCGTATTTTTTATTATTGTGACAGTGGTGTTTAAGAATACTTGAATAAAATTGGGATGAAGGTGTTTATAGCTCACCTAAAAATGACTGGTGATGGTGACAGTGCGATATATTTCCTTCAGTAATATTTAAGTCCATAATACGATATATGAATATTAAAAGATATAAGAATGTATATATATTCACACACATATTACCATGTTGAAGAATGTTACCCTGCTTTAAGGAAAATAAAAGAATATATTTTAAAAATAATGACAATGATGATAATGACGCTAACAATAATATTAAACACTTTTATAACAAAAAAAAATGAAGAAAACAAGCAGAAGTCATAGCCATGAAGGGTACAAACGCCAAGATCACAATTTTCTCAGGATAACGCGAACATCGCCTCCTCCAGAAGGCAAGTAAGAACAGCAAAGAGTTTAAAAAAGGCCTTAAATAGCATCTTTATCTTTCACCCTAAAGCTTTCTGTCCACTCTTCCGATTCCTTACGTATATAATCCCGATAAATCCCCTCTAATTCCCCGGTCCGAAATCCCCTTGACGAGGGATTTGGGCTCAGGATGGCGTAATGAACTCCTTGTCAACTGGCATTATTTAGAAGGGCTGCGATGTGGCCGTAGGAAGCCGAGATGCCAGGCTCCTGAAGAGGGTCCACGGGGATTCCTGTGCTTTCCGGTTTCGAGAACTTTCGTTTGGGGTTCGTCTGGGTGGATGTGCTTACGCTTTCCTTCCCTGTTGTGTGTGTGTGTGTGTGTGTGTGTGTGTGTGTGTGTGTGTGTGTGTGTGTGTGTGTGTGTGTGTGTGCGTGTGCGTGTGCGTGTGCGTGTGCGTGTGCGTGTGCGTGTGCGTGTGCGTGTGCGTGTGCGTGTGCGTGTGCGTGCGAGTGCGCGTGTGCGTGTGTGCTGGGTGAGTGTGGGTGTGTGTGTTACACCATTAGAAAACGAAACAGAAACTAACAATGCTACATCAAACTACGGTCGATATTCTCACTGGTCGCCGGACCATACCAACCTATCCGCCTCGGAGACAGAAAGCGCAAATCACCCAATCACCGGACCACGCCCTGACTTCCGGTTATGGACAATTATTACCCTCCCCCCCCCCCCAAAAAAAAAAATACTGTCATTTTCTCCATTTTTGAGGGTTGAGAATTGTATTCCTGATTAAACTTTTGTACAAGCAAATGTCCGAAAATCTACTAGGTGAGATACAGCTAGAGAATTAATTAAAAAAGTAAAGTACAGAATGAAAAAATAATAACAAATAATCCACCTGTTCCGTAACGTTCTAGGGAAAATAACCAACGTCAAAAACAAGGAAACTGTTACAATTAGAAAATATTCATCTTTCTCCTTTTCTCTCTCCCTCCTTCCTTGTAGTGATAGCCGATAAAATCAGGGGCCTCAGAGGAATAACGATGTATCGATTAGCTATAAATTGCCTTATAGACAGCAGTTACCTTTGGCGCAGATTAGCTAAGGTGACAAGCGGATTGGTAATAAAGTCTGTACTGGGAGGCGTAATGTTAGACTTGTCAACGGAGAACATCAGTGTTGGAGGCAAGACACGTGCAAGTATTGTAGCTTGGGCGAGGGAGGCAAAGATGAAATTAGTTATTTGGGGTTTTATTTTCTCTTTCTCTCTCTTTCTCTTTATTTCTATTTTTATCTCTCTCTCTCTCCTTTCTCTTTATTTCTATCTATCTCTCTCTCTTTCTCCCTCCTTTCTCCCCTCCTCTCTCGCTCGCTATCTCTCTCTCTCTCTCTATCTATCTCTCTTTCTATCTATCTCTTTCTATCTCTCTATCTATCTGTCTTGTATATTTGCGTGTGCTAATGAATATGTGTATAAACCTCTGTGTTTGTGCTTATATAACAAAATACAGGCACGTGGATTTGTCTATTTATCCATTGCCATGGAAACGCTAAAAAAAAATCCAAATTTACACCAGTAAAGCAGAAGAAAAGGCATGACCAATGCATCAATAACAGACCGGCAACCCCGCGCTCCGAAGGTTAAAAGCATCCCCATTGATTTCATCAAATGATTACGAGAAAATAATTTTCAGAGCATCCTGGAGGAATTTGGGCTTACGGCCAATGTCAGACTGGCTCAGAAATCAAATCATTTCCGGACCACAATTATCCCTCACTGGCATCTCGAGGTATTGGAAGAAAACGACAGAAAGAGAGAGACAGAAGGGGGGTGTGAGGGAGGGAAGGAGAGAGAAGGGGGAGGGAGGGAGAGGGAGGGAGGGAGGGAGGGAGAGAGAGAGGGAGGGAGAGGAGAGAGAGAGAGAGAGAGAGAGAGAGAGAGAGAGAGAGAGAGAGAGAGAGAGAGAGAGAGAGAGAGAGAGAGAGAGAGAGAGAGAGAGAGAGAGAGAGAGTCATAAACACAATCATTCGTATTAGATCTAAGTAAAACATGATAATAATAAAGTCGAATCTTTTACCTTTAGCATAAGATCAAGGCATGAACGTATACATCTTGAACGCTGGATTAAAAGTTAAACGACTTCATGACAGACTTTGAGAGTGCATTTGATCCTCCTGCTCTGAATCTTGCAAAACATTGCAGAAATATTGTCCAGGCGGTTGGTTTTCCGTCTAAAATGGGAATGCACAGTGTAAAGGTTATGCATGTATTCGGCATATAATATCTTCCTTATTTCTTACTTTTCAACAGATATCTATGGGAATATCTTCAATTTCCCTATATCAATCCACGCACGCACGAACAAACACACACATTCACGTACATATACACATACACCTATAGATACATACATACACGCACACGTACATACGCACGCACGCACGCACGCACGCACGCACGCACGCACGCACGCACGCACGCACGCACACCACACACACACACACACACACACACACACACACACACACACACACACACACACACACACACACACACACACACACAAGGACACCTAAATTCAGGCCTTCAGTTAATGGCCGTTAATCTTCCTCAATTAGAGATAATAGTCTTTATATCTCCCAGAGGATCATGAATTCCAGAAATTACGAAACTGGCAAAGGAAATCCACCAGTCTTCGATTCACACTTCGTTGGGTCCAAAAAGTGAGAATTTATTGAATTGAGATCTGTGCATTTTTCGAGCTGGGCGTGGGCGTGACCTTCGCGGGTCAAAACAAAGCTCCCAGCAACCGAGGCGACAAAGCGTGCAAAACAGGTCAGAAATTGTTGATCGCTCTTGCTAAGGGGGCAAGAATGACCTCGCCGGAACAAGCCTTTATCAATCTTCCTTTCCTGCTGAAAAGTAACACAATAACAATTGCAAAGGAAACGTTTATATAATTTTCTTAATTTCTTAATTTCTCTCGCTTTCTTTCCGCATTTGCACAAGTGTAATTGCTTTTGTGCATGTATTCTCTCCTCCCTCCTACCTCCCTCCCCCTCACCCCTCAATACTCACCCTTCCTCCCTCCTACCCCTCAATCACCTCAAACTCGTCACCCTCCCTCCCCTCAATACTCACCATTCCTCACCCTCAATACTCACCTCCTCCTACCCATACTCACACCCCTCAATACTCGCCCTCAATACTCGCGATCGCACTCACTCCACCCACTATGTATATATACATGATGCCTTAGCTCGATGAAATTCTCCCGACAATTTGTTAAACGAGCCGAGTCGACGGAGTAACGAATTTGCTCCTGGTGATAGATGGTTTATCTGACGGAGGAGGGAAAGGCAGACGGGGGCGCGGGAGGAGTGGATGCAGCGGGGAACGAATTCGGAGATGCGTGGATACATGGGAAGTGAAATATCTTCACTTCTCATTGAGTGGGTCTAAAAGGGAGGCATAAACAACGTCGGTATCGCGTTTAAAAGGATTCTGATTGATATGGGGGAAGAGGGGAGGGGGGGAGAAGGGGGGGAAGGGAGAGGGGAGGAGAGGGAATAGGGAGGGAGGGGGAGGGAGGGAGAGGGAGAGGGAGAGGGAGAGGGAGAGGGAGAGGGAGAGGGAGAGGGAGAGAGAGGGAGAGAGAGAGAGAGAGAGAGAGAGAGAGAGAGAGAGAGAGAGAGAGAGAGAGAGAGAGAGAGAGAGAGAGAGACTGCAAACAAGATCAAGACAGTTCATCAAAAAATAATAACAACAGAGAAGGAAACAGAAACGTCAAGATCAAAGAACAAACCGAAAGAGATACGGAATCAGAAATGAAGAAGGGGAAAAAAACGTCTCGACAGAAAGAAAGGCAAGACAAAGAGATCGAAAGAGACAAAGAGGACCAAGTTCAGAAAGCAGACGGCTCCAGCACGCCATTGGTGGTAACGAGTGGGGCAAATAGCACTGGACAGGCCGATGAGGGGAGGGAGACCTTAAATTCCGAGTAATGGAATACTTCTGCTGCGCAAATCTGTTTTAGTGACGTGTAATATTTGAAAGGGAACGTTAATCACACGGAGAGAAAGAGAAGTAGGCGTTCTGTAACAACAATTTAAAAAAAAAGTTAGATCATAGCTCAACCATCCATTGGGATTTTATTGTAGCCTTCCTTTATATTCTCGCGTTTACTGTATAGAATCAGCCATGCATAATAGGAATTTGATATATGGGAATTATGGGTAAGATTTCAAACGATCTTCGCAGAATGGTCATTAAAAGAGCAAAAATAAATGTAACAGCAATATCACTGATAACGCAAAACTGAAACAATAATGATAATATTAACAATACTGTAATACCATTCTTATCTTCCTCTGGCCTAAGATAAGCGGTGAACTACACGCATACGAATGAGAAAATTATCATAAGAAAACTCTCGCGTTACGTAATTACTTCATTTTTTTCCTTTCTTTAGAATAACGAAAGAAAAAAAAACTCATCCTTTGGGAAATAAGAGACTTCCGAAATAGCCAAACAACGAAACAAACACAGTACCAATATAATACCAGCCCCTCGACCCACAAATTATCAGGTACCACATCACCCTCCCATTCTTTGGCGCTAATCTATTACCATAGTTAGTGGGTGATCATGGCAGCTTCCATTACCATAGGACCTGCCATTATTACTCACCAACATACATTTGCCAAATCACTACTGTCATACATAAGCCAGACTGATGTTAATGCACGAGTATGTACATTTGCCTCATAAAATACAACGCATTGTAGGCGATACAGATAAGAGTATGTGATATTTAATGATTCGATAATGTTGATGATTTTGATAAGGCTTAATTCACAGCGTGGTAATAATCGCAACATCAATAATAATAGTAATGGTAATGCAAACTGGAATTACAAAGGAAAAAAAATATTGAAACGAAGAAAAGTGATGATAGCAATGAAAACGCTAAAGATGATGATGATGATGATGATGATGATGTGATGATAATGACGATGATGACGATGACTTTCTCGATGACGATGGCGATGACGATGACGATAGCGATGATAGTAATTATTATCATAAAAATAAGAGCAATAACAATAACAATGCTTATGATAATATAATTATGATGATGATGATGATGGTAATAATAATACTTATAAAAACATAATAATGACAATGATAATAACAATAATGATAGCAATAATAATAACATTGATAATTGTTATCATTATCATGATAATAATAAGATTAGTAACAACAATAATGATAATAATAATAACAATAGTATTAATAAAAATACTATTACTACTACTACGACTACTAATCTACTACAAAACAGAAATAATAATCATAATAGTGATAATAATAATAATGATAATAATAATGACTGACAATAATAATAATAAAACAACAATAATAATAATAGTAATATTATAATGATAACAATAATAATAATGATAATAATAATGAAAAATAATTATAATAGTAATAAAGATAATAATAATGATAATGACGATGATAATGAAAATCATTATAATAGCAATAATGATAATAATAATAATAACAATAACAATAATGATAAAAATAATAACAACAAAATAATAATAATAATATAATATAAAAAGAGAAAGAAATGACAATAACCGTAATAATAATTAAAACAATAATGACAATAAAATAATGATAATAACATTAAGAAAAGTGTAGCTAATGATGACAAAAACATCTTTTCTCCTTTGTTTTCCTTTTTTCGTCTTTCGGCTTCCTTTAAAAGCCTCTTTCCAGGAACATCTTAAAGCTTTTCAATAGCCTTTCTATTCATTATACCTATTATGAGCAACCACGATCGAATCAAAACAATACACCCACGCACAGACTGAATATAAATAGAGAGAAAAAAAAAAGAAAATCAAAAGTAGAAAAAAAATATTGAAATTCCACAATGGCATTCATCTCCTACGAAAAAAAAAAGACAGGAATAAAATAAGAAAGTAAAAAAGAGGGAAAAAATATATAAATTTCTCCCAACATGCCGCCAGTCTATGTTTATAGCTATGCAAATATTTATTAAACAACAAAGCCCTTGACTTAACTGTAGTGAACAGCGGATGGCGTCACCATGTTGTGCTTGATGCTAATTTGTTTGCAATTGGCCATTTGGAACCATTTCGCGCGAGGTGAACAATATCAACAAATAAATTCCCGAGAGCTCTTAAATTTGTTCCTGAATTTGTGATCAGAATATCGCTTGTATCCGACAACTTATATGTGTGTACTCGTGAATTGTCCTCCCGAAAACACACATACAAACAAACAAGCATTGTAATTTCTGATTCCTCTTCCTTAATGTTCTCCTCTTCTACCTTCTTATTGCTCTCTGTACTTTCTTATCCCCTTTATTAAGACAAAAATACTCTGACGTTAACAAAAAAATACCCCGATTGACGTTAATAAAAAATAAAGTTTAAAAGCTGTGAAGAAAAAAGTGCGGAAAAAAGTGAGTCAACAAAGGAAAACAGCAGGTTTAGGTTATTTCACAAGGAGGACAATACGTCGCATTTTGCCTCATAATTATCCTTATTTGACGTGCATAATGGAAGGGTTTTTAATCACGATGTTTGTCCGTGTGATAGAGCGGGGCCATTCTCCTACCGGCGACGACCTGATTAAATATCAATATAACATGCTTTGTCCAAAATTTGGCTAACATATTCATGGCGCGGGAAAATGGATAGCGGCTGTTATTTTCATATGGAGCATGTCCACATTTTTTCACTTTTTATGATCTCTCTTCTCTTTGTTTGGGTCTGTCTCTTGCTAGGTCTGCTGTCTCTGTCTTTATATATATACACCTTTCCTTATCCTCTTTCCTCTTCCTCTTTAATTCTCTCTACATGTGCCTCTTCCTTTGTCTTCATCTCCCCCTCCCTTTCCGCCCCCACCTTTCTTCCTTCCTTCTTTCTTTTTCTTCTTTTCCCTTTCCCTTCCCCTTCCTTCCCTTTTCTCTTTCTCTTTCTCTCCTCGTCTCCACGTCTCCCCTTCTCCCCGTTTCCACGTCTCTCCGTCTCTCCCTCTCTTTTACCCCCTCTTTTTTCTTTTTCTATCTGTCGCGACTTTCCCATCTGTTCAAAGGCTACATTCTTTATCAATGTCATCAACACTAATACATAATACTAATCCACGTCTCCACGTCTCTCCCTCTCTCCCTCTCTCCCTCGCCCCCTCTTTTTCCCTTTGCCTCTTCCTACTTATTTCTATTTGTCGCGACTTTCCCATCTGTTCAAAGCCTACATTTTTTATCAATGTCATCAACACTAATACATTCCTTTAATCATTATTCCAAACCTCTGTTAAAATATTCCACACAATTCATAAGATACGGATACCAAAACCAACAAAAATATACAAATAATGACACGTACACAAGGAAAATAAAAGGTCGACATTTGCTAACCTACAATGCATCTGTCTGCCTTTGTTTTCATTTTCCTAAAGACATTTTCCTGATACTGAAAATGTGGTGGAGGACAGCAAACTTCAGGTCCTAAGAAAAACAAATGTGTTGCACTTTTGACTCAAAAGAATCCAAGAAGCAAACAGAGGTAAGTGCAAATCGCTGTAGTTACGCTGGTGAAGCATTTGCACAAATGAAGAGGGAAAGAAAGTCTTTATTAAACCGTATTTGACATTTTTCTTTCTTCTGGAAATAAACCATTACACCTAACTATTTACCGCGATAAGATATCAGAATACAAAATGAATAACATAATTATGAATAATACCTTTTTTGGGAAACACGAATGTACGAGTTTTTATCGAAATGTTTTTCATCGCTCTCACACAATGTATTTGATGGAAAGGCAGCTAAAGCACGGCCTACCAAGCTAACGTACCCGTAATGGCGCACATTTTCTTCTCTGATTTAACATAACCTCTCGCACAACAGCTCGCAATAATAAGACATTCGTCGACAAAAAAAGAAAAGAAAAAAAGTGTGACATGGCAATATTTCATATGACATTTTCGAGATGACGTTCCCCAAAAAACACATGGGTGTACACCGAGACACACACACACATATACATACACATACAGCACATACCTACACGGGCGCCATCGCACGCATACACGGCGTGATGAAAATCTTATTTGTTCTGACACCAAGCATTTCCGCCTGTCGTTCCCTCCGTAATTGAACAAACCACTTAGGGAATACCTGAGAATTCAGTCCATTGTACCAAAATCCTTCGTTCTACCTCCTATAGCCTTTCCCTTGGCCTGAAGGAAGATCCGTCCTTGGCAAAAGACACTGCTCCGGCATCCCCTGTCTGTTTTGTCTGGCCAGTGTCTTCCGAGCCGATATCCAGGATCATGACCACAAATATGCATATATATACACACTCGCGAGCGACTGTCTGTCCCTTCCCGCTCTGCCCTTTCTGTGTTTGCTTTTTGTTCTCCCTCGCTGCCTTTTTTCTTTTCTTTTCTTCTTTCTCTCTCTCTTTTTTTTTTTTTCTTTCTCTCCTTTCTCTCTCTTTCTCTCTTTCCCTTCTCTCTCGCTCTCGCTCTCGCTCTCTCTTTCTGCCTCTCTTTCTCTCTTTCTTCTCTCTCGCTCTCTCTCTCTCTCTCTCTCTCTCTCTCTCTCTCTCTTCTCTCTCTCTCTCTCTCTCTCTCTCTCTCTCTATCTATATATATATATATATATATATATATATATATATATATATATATATATATCCCTCTCTCTTTCCCTTACACTCTTGAAAATAATGATGCCATTTCTCTTTCTATTTCGTCGAATTTCATTATCATTACATTAAAACAAACTATTCAGCCACACGCACAATGTACGTCGCGGTAAGCAAAGCAAATGGTC
>NW_020871046.1:587123-589623 GCF_003789085.1 Penaeus vannamei
GATTACCGAAAATATTTACAAAATGAAAGTCCAGTGCTAGAAAACATCACTGAATAATGCCAAACAAGAAACGAAACCAAAGAAAAAAAACAGGGACGTACATGAATAAACAAAACAAACAAGCACAAACACATACACGAAAGACAACCGTTGTAAAACACCTAAAGTCCCAGACCAGTACACAGACCTATATCCATACATATTTGAAGAGGAACACGAGTGCCACTGCCTCTACAAAGAATGCATTTATAGCCATCATATAACGTCAGCCCAGAGGAGGGGGTCATTGGGTACACTTCAGACAGATTCAGGGTCTCGAGGCCGGCTGACCAGATGCATGAAACGACCTAGCTTAGTGCATGACAGGTTGCAAGGAAATGTGAAGAGGGCGAGTGAGGGGAGAGTATTATATTACCTGTGCCCTCGAGTATGACACTTAGCATCCTCAAATTGACTGGGGAAGATCCTAATATGAAAGAGGTTGCAGGTTTCTTATTGGCTGAGAAATCGTGACACCTAATTGGGTGAAAGAACACTGGGGCCGACAGATATACCTGGCTGGATGAGAGAGAGAGAGAAAAGAGAGAGAGAGAGAGAGAGAGAGAGAGAGAGAGAGAGAGAGAGAGAGAGAGAGAGAGAGAGAGAGAGAGAGAGAGAGAGAGAGAGAGAGAGAGAGAGAGAGAGAAGAAACAGACGAAAACCAGACGCTTGATTGGGTAAGAAGCAACACCTGGCGGCCGCAAGGATGATACGAGGTTCGTGATTGAATGAGAAGAACCAGAACCGCGATTAGTAGAGAGAGAGAGAGAGAGAGAGAGAGAGAGAGAGAGAGAGAGAGAGAGAGAGAAGAGAGAGAGAGAGAGAGAGAGAGAGAGAGAGAGAGAGAGAGAGAGACAGACAGACAGACAGAGACCAACATACCCCCAACAGGATGACAAAACACAACACACCACCAGAAACAAACACTCAAGGAAGCAAACAAACAGAAAAAGGACGTGGGGGTGGATGATTGACAGGTGACATTCCAGAAGCGAAGTAGCGGGGGCTGCCGAGTGTCATCAAGGTATGGCGGTACTACGCGTCAAAGGGAGTCGATACCCGCTTTTGAGACACGCATTAGTCAAATTCAAACCCATCTTCCATATTACACTTGATTCCCATCCGTCAGACATCAGGTATATCCAGGTGTGGTTTTGTTCCATGTATAATTTAGGGAGTAGCGGAAACCGAATCCTGCTGCAATTATGTATATTGCACAAAACTCTATGACCTGCTGACATATAGAGTCCCGAAGGCACTATTTTGTGTGGGTGTCTGCGGAGAGGTAGGTAGGTAGGTAGGTAGGTAGGTAGGTAGTAGGTGGGTGGGTGGTGGGTGGGTGGGTAGGTAGGTAGGTAGGTAGGTAGGTAGGTAGGTAGAGGTAGGGTAGGTAGGGTAGGTAGGTAGTGGGTAGGTAGGTAGGTAGGTAGGTAGGTAGGTAGGTAGGTAGGGTAGGTAGGTAGGTAGTAGGTAGTAGGGTGGTAGGGTGGTGGGGTGGGTGGGGTGGGTGGTGGAGTGGGTGGTGGTGGGTGGTGGGTGGGTGGGTGGGTGGGTGGGTGTGTGTGTGTGTGTGTGTGTGTGTGTGTGTGTGTGTGTGTGTGTGTGTGTGTGTGTGTGTGTGTGTGTGCGCGCGTGTGCGTGTGCGTGTATTTTTGGGTGTGGGTAAGTGCATGCGTCTGTGCTGCGTTTGTGTTCAATTTGTGGGTTCTTTATTTGGCAAAGGAGCAAAATCACTCTTTACTATTAAGAACAACGTTCAATTCTCTATTGATTATATGACTAATTACTGTTAGCGATTTATGTCCTCTTTAAATAACCTAGAATATGTTCATGAATTAAAAACAAAACAAACAAAAAAAAAGATATAAAATAAAACCAAACCTAAAAAAAAAATATGACCCACAACCTCTCTGGATTTGAGGTTAATAAGTTAAAAGCAGTTTCTTCACAGGCCGGGGGTTTCAAATTTATCTCAAATGTTCCCTCCAAAGTGATGTATCGCCGGTGCAATATTGCAGAAAACCCAGCGCTGCAGAGAGACGGGCCTTCATATCTGTTTCTGCCATCCCATCCAACAAGTAAGAAGCAAAAAAAAAAAAAAAGAAAAAAAAAAAAACGAAAACAAAAATAAATAAATAAAGACCGGAAGATCGTATCAAAGCTGCAGATCGTAATTCGCTCTCTGATCGGACGCAAGATCACGGACGGAAGAGGACCGTCCGTTGTGGCACTCTGCATTGGGCAACTGCGCATCTTGTTATTCGGAAACCATGGCGTCCTTTGGCACTGAAAGCCTCTCCCCTCTGCCTCCCCCCTCCCCCCCCCCTAGTATCCGATAATGAGATACAAATACGATATATTCTCATTTGCTTATCTATTTCCACGTTGCACTGCTATCGTCATATCGCCCATATATACGCCTACCGCCATCATATTACCTGTGCTTCCTTTTCTTTGACCG
>NW_020871046.1:599623-609623 GCF_003789085.1 Penaeus vannamei
GAGAGAGTCCAGCCAAGTTTCAGGATTTTACACGAAAAGAGTGAAAAGGGGAAAAGTGTGTCCTGCTAATATAGTTCTATTGGAGTAGGATATTGCCGGGTGAGATCGAGAGAGACAGCTGTGATCCACGGTCTCTTTTTGCCTTGTTGAAACTAGACTGATGGGAAAAAGAGATAGAGAGCGAGGGCGAAAGGGAGTGGGGCAGAGAGGAAGAGAGGGGGAAAAGGGATGGAGGGAGAGATAGGAAGAGGGAAGGGAAGGAGTAGAGAGAGAGAGAGAGATGGAGAGAGTGAAGAGGGAAGGAATGAATAGAAAGGAAAGAATCAAAATAAAAGAGAGTATGGAAGGAAAGAGAAAAAAGAGAATGAGAGAGAGGGAGGCAAAATTTCCCCCCAAAGCAATAACCACATTTCAGGAACGTAAATAAAAGAAAAAAATAAAAAAAACAGAACGAAAGATAGAAAAAAAGGAAAACAAAAAGAAACAAGAGAGAAAAGAAAATGATAGCAGAGTGAAGGTTTGTCAGGGGAGCGGCGGCAAGACAGGAGTTAAGGGAGTTGTCAAGAATGAGAAGGGAGCCTGGGTGGGGGCCTGGGATGGGGGGCAGAGGGTGGGGTGAGGAGGAGTCGAGAGGCGCATGAGGAATGGACAAACGCGTGAGGAATGATGCCAGAAATGAGGACGAGATTGAGGAGCTGCATCACGGGGAGGCAGATATGAGGAATGCTGCATCAAGGAAATGTAAGGCATTAAAGATTTATACATATTTACAAGATGAATGAAAGACACACACACACGCGCGACGCTGAAAGCTTCATTGAAAAGATGCAACGACGGTTTTGAAATCAATCCAGATTTAATCTCCAGTTCTGTCTCCATCACCTGAAGATCATATTTACCTTCCTTTCATACCTGTCGCCTCACCTTTTCAATATGAGGAAAACCTTTTGACGTATAGTGGGTTTTTCCATTCATCGCATCAACAAGGTATTGTGTGTCTCGCCTCTCATACTCGCCGGAAGAGATCGGAACGGAGGAAGAGCGAAGGAAATGATGCAGGGAAGCAGAGGAAGAAATCTCAAGAGGCGAAGAGGAAGAGGGAAGATGATAACATGAGGCAGGGAGGAAGCATGAGGCAGAGAGGCGGTCGAGAGGAAGATATGAGACAAAGAGGCGGCCAAGAGAGGACCGCGGGACAGAGGCATCGAAGAGGAAAACATAAGAGAGGGAGAGAAAAAAGGTGAAAAGGAGAGAGTAAGAAAGTACCGCGCCGCAAGATAGGGAAAGGTGCGAAAGAGATCCTCTGCCGACGACGCAGCAGGCGATGTGCCAAAGACGCAGGGAAGAGAAGGGCAGAGTTGCGGTAGCGTCAAACTGTGGCAAACAGGGATGAATTAGGGTGGGGGTGGGTGAGGATGGGGATGCAGGTAGGGGGGGAGGAGGAAGTTCTAGACTGTGGGCATGGGTAGGGGAGGGAGGTGGGTGGAAGGGAGAGATGTGGCCTGTGGGGTTAGGATGGGTTGGGGTGTGAGGGGGGTTCCGGAGGTGGGGGAAGGGAAATTTGGCCTGTGGGGTTAGGATGGGGGAGGAGAGGAGGGAAGATGTGGCCTGTGGGAGCTGTGAAGTGATTGAGTTAAAGAGTCACGTAGAGTTCCACCAGAGTAAAGACGTGGTTTTATCTCCATTTCTTTTGTAGCTCCTTTAATCAATCAGTTACCTTATCTTCGTATTATTACCTCCCTTTTTACCCCTTTTCTTCTTCTTCTTTTCTTTTCAGATGAAGCAGGAGGTTGCAGGTGTCGAGTCAGGCGGGAGGGGGGAGGGGGTTGGGAGACAGAGCAGCTGCGAGCCTTCGACCAACGTCTCAAGAAGGTGCGCGTAAAGTCTTCAAGTCGGAGGAGAAAGAAAGGGGTACGTGAGTCGGGGGGTAAAAACAGGCGGGTTGAGGCCAAGGCATCAGTATTTGTCTTGGGAGAGAGGCGGGGAACTTGGCCGTCGCTGGGCCCGCAAACCGCAAGGAGACGAAGAAGAAAAGAAAGTAAAAAAAAAAAAACGCTAGAAAAAAATAATCAAAATACAATAGCAAAATATACATGAAAAATTAAAGGAAAAGGCACATTTGAGGAGAAAAAAATTCAGATGAATTTCGAAATATAAAAAAGATATATATAAAAAAATAAAGGTAATCACAAACTTTGGTATTTAACATGATCAAAATGCTAAATAATCATCTGAAGGCAGAAAGACCATCACCATAAGAGTATTTCATAAGTATGACCATGTAAATAAAGGGAGTCAAAAGAGCATTTTAAAGGAAATGAGTATTTGAAATTATGACCTACCTTTATTACACCCTAAAAGTGAAGACAGGACATAAAGTTACTCATATAAAAGGGTACACTATTAAGGGTGTTGGAGATACCTTATGACACCCTTATCTTGTATGTTTACAATATCTACCCTTGTCATTATACAGCGCTGTAACTCCATATATTGGATACTTAGTCATCGTAATACCTGTAGGAAACTGTTATTCACTTTGAATGTAGCAATAAGGCTAACCTACTTGAAGATTAATTTCCAAAGTTTTTTTTTTCTAAGACCATGTTCTTTCCTATCAAAATTAAACATATAACGTTAAATAAAACAGGAAAGGACAAAATACTAGATGGAACAAATATAAAACAGTTGCAATATTACTCGTGGTGAAGGTTGGCGATGCTGGTGACTCTTGGTAACTAGTATTTGTAGCAATAGCAATAAAAGAATGGCAATATCGGTCGTTTCAAAACAAAAGTTGTCGTAGTAGCATTGATAATACTAGTATTAGCCATAGTCGTAAAAGCAGAAATAAGCAAAATAGTCATAAACGTACTAGCAGCAGCGAAAGTAACCGAACAAAAGAAAATCACAAGAGCCGAGGTGGCAATAATGGAGGAAGGGGCGGTTGTAGAAGAAGTTGGTTTCCCGAGAACGACAGTTAACCAGGAGAATCGCCAATTAGCCAAGGACTCGCGGAAACCCAGAGAAATTATTTCCCTGGCCGTACCGTGTGATAAATGGAATCGAAAACCTCGCGCGGATCAGTAGCAAGAGCGCTGACTCCCGGTCCTTTGTCCACAGGCGAAGTAACAGAAGGGGAAACTGCAAACTTCTAAATGGCTGGACACAAAGGATGGCGCGGGGAAATGAAACCTGAATTAGGATTTACACACAATAAGGAGAATATAATCACAGCTGGTACCGATCACGATAATTTTTGGTAAATACACACACACACACACCATATTCCGTAATCATTATAAAACTACAAAAATACACATTTTTCGCGAGACAGGCCAGAATCTGCATCATAACCAACTGCTCGTGAGAAAGCGCAGAGAGGAGTTAAAATGACGAAATGGGAGTTATCGTATTATTAGAGAACGAATAGATTAAATTTTTGTGTACTTAGAAACCAGACTGTAGAGTTTGGTCTGCGCCGGGAATGCGTTCCCCGCGCAAAAATTGTTTGGTCAAATTCTGTCCGCGCAAATGTAGTTCTCGGGTAACTTTCCGCGCACGCTTCGTTCTTTTTTAAGTCATCTTTTCTTTTCTTTAGATCATCTTTTCTTTTTTTTTAGATCTTTTCTTTTCTTTAAATTCTTTTGACCTTTCCGCGGACTTGTTTCATCATCCGTCCGCAGATCCGTCCGCGCAAATGTAGACAAAATGATGTTTTCCGCGCATAGAAAATTTAATATTCCCAGCGCAAGAAAATACTCTACAGTCTGGCTTAGAAATGATTGAGTAAAAGAATTAAGAGCAGCTATTCGTTGGATTAAATAAGAAAACCAACAAAAGGAATAAAATAATAAAACACTTAGTTATATGAAAAGGATAAAAGTGTACGAAAAATCAGTTTTATGACATAACATAGTTATTAATTGAAATTGAAATAGACCTTCCCATCAATATAATATAAAAAATCATTTTTTTTCTTCATTCCACCTTTAACACATCAACCTTATCAACACCTCCCCTCAAGACACCAGCCATCTTAAACCATCCCCAATCTCAACACCACTCCCAATACAATATATAAATCAACACAGAATACATCGCGATACCACCCTACCAGATGAACAAACAGACAAAACGAGCGACCCAGAACAAGGACGACCCAGAATCACGCCCACGACAGCCTCAGACAGCGGAAGGCACATAAAAGGTCGGGCGGAATGCGACCTCCTGCACCTCCTTGGAGTACCTGGCGATTACAGGGTCATGGCGAGAGGACACGAGATTTTGTGGGACCATTATACGAGGCATTAAAGACCGGGGGAGGGAAGGGGAAGGGGGATTTAGGGATAATGAAACCCTAAGCAAAGAGGGAGATTACGAAGGAAAGAGAGGGGAAAAAAGGGGATGGAGATGGTTATGATAAGGGTAAGTGTACGATTAAGGTAGAAGCTGTTACCACTAAACACGAGCACGCACGCACATATACACATACATCTGTGTGTTTGTGTGTGGGTTTCCTTTCCTTCTTTCCGATTTTGTTTGTTTATATTGTAGGGTTTTTTTCTATCCAACCTATTTATTAATTTTCGTAAGAACGCTTCTGAGGACGCCATCACCATCGACTTCGCTCTAAAACCTGGTACCCATTCCGCTTTCCCTTATCTTTCGTTTTCCTTTTGTTTCTCTTGGGTTGTTGACTTTACTCCAGATCTTCACGTCTCCGCCCCTCTTTCCATCCTCGCTTTCTAAGGCTTAAAAGCGTCTGGTTTATCTCCTGTTCCTTTTATTGCACCTTCAGGCACAACATACTTCCAGAAAAATTGAGGCTTTCAGTAGCTGTCCAAAGCAAAGTACTTTTTTTTTCCTTTCCCGCTGCTATTTATTTATTCAGATGATGATTTCGGGCAGTGCTAGCCCCTCTGCAGCACTAACTTGAAAATAGCGTGCTGATGCAGTGCTCTAAAACGCGGATTTCTGTCTTTCCTTTCCACGCATGTTTCTATTTCCATACACTCGCCCGCACGCGCGCGCGAACACACACACACACACACACACACACACACACACACACACACACACACACACACACACACACACACACACACACACACACACACACACACACACACACACACATACGCACACAGCCTCTGACGTTGCTGAGAGTCCCCGTCGCCTGCGCGACGTACGAACGGCCTCCGGGGACCCATACCGACTAACAGCTCCCGGGGAGTAAAGGTGAGATCTCCTATACAAACGAGAGGGACCCCGATCCTTCGAAGACAGCGAGGCATTCTTAATCAAGTGACCAGTCGATTCCTTGAACGGCTGCGGATTGGTGGGAAGGAAGGGCTGGGAGAGGCTGATTCCGTGGCTACTTTGGCGAGCATCAGAAAGAGGCAGAAGAAAGGAGGGAGGAAGGAAAAGAGGGAGAGTCACGAGAGATGAAAATTAGGTTACATAAGAGAGATGTGAAAAGACGATATTATGCCGAATGTTCGCGTGATTATCTGTATTTCTATTATATCTTACGCATTAATCATTTCTTTAGAGCTTACTGCTGTTACTAAGTCATCGATTCCTTATCATAATAATACCAAAAATATCACAAACGCCATTAAAACCATCGCTTTCCAAACGCCGCTCGCCGAATGGTACAACAGCCACACGAACCGTCGGGATGAGCAAGCCCCGCCACCACTGTGCGCATAATGAAACTCCCTCGATCGTATTTCCACTCCATACTCATCTGCATTCGAGACCAGGACGCCAAAAGCCCTTAGCACACTCGGCCGACAGAGGACAGTCTCCGACACACAAGAGGGGAAGCGCGGGGGAAAGAGGACACCAACCCTCGTGTGAAGAATCAAACATGTTCCATTCCGGGCCCGTGGTCACCATGACAGCCACAATCTCAAATGTATAAGAGCATTTCAGAGGTCAGCGTAGATAATCGGTCAGAGGAACGTGGAAGGGGGGAAGGGGAAGCTAGAGAGCGCGAGGGGAAGCGGAAAATGGGGAAAATGTTTATACGTTTTTTTAAGGGGGGAGAGGAAGGAGAGGGGAAATAGAATGGAAGCTGGTTACGATTGCCTCGGTACGATGGGACAATGTCGAGGTCGATGTGGAGGAACCAATTTTCTTTTTCTTTTTCTTCGCAAGAAAAAGGGAAAGGCACTTCGCGTTTCCCTTCAAATATATCGGACTGAAACATGCGGTTGATTTTCGAAATGAAAATGTCCAGCATGCATTATTTATCAAGAACTTTAGGACGAAGCAATTAAAGAAACTATTTCGGGGAATTAGATTTTCATCTGGCACGAATTCTATAAAACCTAAAACTTAACAGAAAGGAAATTAACTGAGACAAGATCTTAAAAAGAGAAAAAATAGAAATCGGTTAAAAGTTTAAAGACAAGTACGCGTCTCAGAGAAACATAGATGGAATAGAATGAATATAAAAAAAAAGAAAAAGGAAGAATAGGCTATGAATAGAACTGGTCATGAAGTTACAACGCATTGGAGACTGGTTGACGTGGTTTAATCATGTCCTTGATTAATCTTTCGTTTGATTCATTGCTATGCACGGCTTCATGCACTGGGAAATGAAGAAGGATTATGATATTCAGACATACATAAACATAAGAAGAATAATCATTGCTTTCCACGGATAAAAAGTTCAGTCAGTAAATTCCAATCAAAGAATGCGTTCGTGACTGGGAGTTCAATATCTCAAGTATGAAAAATGGTCTAAAGAATAGCATCCCGACATATTTTCTGATTTTCTCCGTGTGGCAATCTATGGTACAAAAATAAACATTAATAATTTTATGATGTTGAGACAAACCTCGTCAAGTTTTGTTTCGTGTTTTTATATGCGCTTGTGTGTGTATGCGTCCGTGCGTATGAGTGAGTGTATCAGTAAGTGAGTGAGTGTATCAGTGAGTGAGTGAGTGAGTGGAAGTGAGAGAGAGTTCGTCAGTTAGAGAGTGAGTAGATGGGTGAGCGATGAAGTGAATGAGTGCGTAGGCAAGTGGGTGGACTGATGACTGAGTGAGCGAATGCGTGAGTATAAAAATCATTACGTTTTTAATCTATATTTTCCGTCTGAAAATACATAGATGAAAAAAACATCTTTTAAATCACTTTACTCAGCTTACTGTTCCTCATATCAAATTATTTTCACATTCAAATGCTCAGAATTTTCCTATAAAGGGAAAGAAATTCTCACCAACGCCGAAAAGTGCCGAGAATCAAGAAAGATTCCTTGAAGATGGAGAGCTAAAACGATGGAGGAGGTGAAGAAAGTGAGATAACGCCAAGGAGAGAAAAGAGATGATAATTACAAGGAGAATTCGAGGTGTAAGAGAGGGGGGACATAAGGCTAAGAATAAGATAAAAGATAAAAGATGGGAAAGAAGGGATACGGAGAAAGTGGGGGAAAGAGGAAGACAGAGTGAGAAAGGGAGAGAAAAAACGAGAGAGGGAGAAATGAAGAAATTAAGAAAGAACAGTGGGAGAAAGGAATAAAAAACGAAAGAGGGAAAAAAAAACAGATAAATGAGGAAATGAAGAAACAACAGAGAAATGGGGAGAGAACGAAAGAACCGAGAGAGGGAAAAGGAACTAAGGGAGGAAGAGAGAATTGAAAAAAGAATAAAAGAAGTAAAATCAAGAGGGAAGAAGACACTGTGGTAACACATGAGTGATCATTATCAGGGGAAATTGCACCGATTGAGAGATCACGAGAAGAGGCATGGGAGAAGAAGAAAAAAAATAAGGTAAAAAGAAAACGAATCGAATTTGAGTCACACGAACAATAAAAAAGAACTAAGACAATAAAAGGGAAGACTTGTGGGACCAGACGATGATTTCTGGGAAAGGAACAAGAAGAAATGGAAGAGGAAAAGCTGGGTAAAACTGGCGAGGACTGCAGAAGGCCAAGAGGGACGGCGGGAGGAGCGGAGGGGAGGGGGTAAGAGGTGGGGAGGTGGAGAGGGGGAGGGTGTAAGGGGAGAAGGGGAGGTGGGAGGGAGGTAGGAAAGGAGCGGAGGGGAGGTGGGGAGGGGGAGAGGGAAGGAGGTTAGGGGAGTAGGGGAGGTGGGGAGGAGGTAGGAAAGGAGAGGAGGGAGGAGGAGAGGGGAAAGGGGGTTGGGAGAGAAGGGGATGTAGGAAGGGGGTAGGGGAAGAGGGGGGGAAGGGTGGGTAGGAGAGAGAGGAGGTGGGGTGGGAGGAAGTTAGGGGGAGAAAAAAGGAGAGGTGGGAGTGACGGGTAAAGGGAGGGAAGAATGATGGGAGGAGAGGAGTGACAGAAAGAAGGGAAAGAGGAAGGTGAAAGGGAGACAGGGGAGAATTGTGAGAAGGAAAGGAAAAACGGAGAGAGAGAAGAAAGGAAAGTCGGAGAGAGAGAAATGTGACAGAAAGAGAGGAAGAGAAGGAAGGACAGAGAAAGAGGAAGGCAGTGAGGGAGGGAAGGAGAAAGAGAGAGAGAGAGAGAGAGAGAGAGAGAGAGAGAGAGAGAGAGAGAGAGAGAGAAGAGAGAGAGAGAGGAGAGCGAGAGAGAGCGAGAGAGAGCGAGAGAGAGCGAGAGAGAGAAGAGAGAGAGAGAGAGAGAGAGAGAGAGAGAGAGAGAGAGAGAGAGAGAGAGAGAGAGAGAGAGAGAGAGAGAGAGAGAGAGAGAGAGCGAGAGAAAGAGAAAGAGAGAGACAGACAGACAGACAGACAAAGAGAGCGAGAGAGAGAGGGGGGGAACAATAAGAAAAGTTAGGAAAGGTAAGGAGGAGCAAGAAGCATAAGAGCAAGTTGGTGTTGATTGCGGCGCGGATGAGAATGGGAAAACATGAAGGGCTTCTCTACTTCGTGAGGAAAGAATGAGGCGCGTGTGTATCTTGATAGGGGCTGGGCTGGCGGCGAGGCGAAATGAGGGAGAGAAACAATATTGTGAAATAATGAAAGAATAATAGATTTAAAAAAAAAGATAAAGATCGGGGATAAATAATAAACTAAACCAAAAAAAAAAAACATACCAGAAAAGGCAAGTGATAAAAAAATAAAACAAAGAAAATATACAAGATAAAATGAAAGAACGATCTTCCATAGAATTGCCACGATGGCGATGATAATGACGAGGAAGATGGCGGCGGCGAGAGGAGTGTGACGTGTGTGGCGAAAGTATCCGAAAGGACCGTGTGTCGAGGGAGGAAGACTTTGTCGTTGCTCGTGCTAAGTGACTGGATGACTGACTTAATTGCTTTTACTTTTGAGGAGCATTGGGAGAGCAGTTTAAAGTTATGAAATCTTTGCGGACACACTGTTCCTATGTCTGCACGTGACGGGAGATTGCCTGCCCGCCTGTCTGTGTGTCCTTCTCTCTTCTTAATTCCTTCACGTCTGTCTCTCGTTTTGGCTCTTTCTTTCTATATGTTTTTTATATGTTCTTCCTCGCATTCTTTCTCCCCTTTGCTTTTCTTTTCTCTTCTCTTCTACTCTTTCCTCTCTCTATCTCTCTCCATCTCCCTCTCTCTGTCTCTCTCTCTCTCCCTTGTTCCTTCTACGTTCCACCCTACTGTACTCTTTTCCTCTAGCTCCTCTTCTCTCCTCCTCTCACCTCTCTCTCGCCTCACCTCCCCTCCCCCCACCTCACCTCCCCCCCCACCCCTCCCCTCCCCTCACCTCACCAAAGCTAACAACCCCCCCCCAGAAACGAATAGACAAGCAAAAAGGTCTCGCCCCTCAGAACAAAGCCACCCCCGGCCCTGCGCGTATCAACTGCCCCCTTGATCTAAGCGAGGGGTATCAACACACCTAAATTCAAGCGTGCGGAGGCGAGGAGAATTATGGAATGGGGTGGATTAAGAGAGGAGAGGATGATGACGAGAGGGAGGAAGGAGAGTAAACAATAATAACGGTTAATGGCGGAAGAGGGGAGCGCAAGTAGAGGGGAGCGAGGCTCATAGAGAGGTAACAAGTAAAGGATTCAAGAGAAAAGCTCATGGTT
>NW_020871046.1:622123-624623 GCF_003789085.1 Penaeus vannamei
ATGTCTACGTCTATGTCATTGTCAATCTCAATGTGTCTGTCTGTCTGTCTGTCTGTCTGTCTGTGTCTCTCTCTCCCTCTCCCTCTCCCTCTCCCTCTATCTCCATCTCTCCCTCTTCCTTTTTTTTTGTCCTCTCCCTCTCCTTTTTTTCTTTCTCTTTCTCCCTCTCCCTCTCTCGTTTATTTTCGTTTCTTATCCCCACCCACCTCCTCATTCTAAAGAACACGCTCTTTGTTTCTTCTCTCGCAGTAATTTCTTAACCTTCTGTGCACCTTTTTGCCCTTGCCCTTTTCTTCAATTTGCTGATTCTGCTAACGTCTTTCAGAAATTTCTAAAGGTATTGGGAATGGGACACCTTTAAAAAAAAACATGGAATTAATCTTATATGTTGGATACAGCTGGAGAAGATGATGAAAAAAAAGGATATTTGGAGAGAGAGGAAAGAGGAGAGAAGAAGAGAAAGAGAGAAGAGAGATAGAGAGAGAGATGGAGGGAGGGAGGGGTGGAATGAGGGAGAAGGAGGGGGGAGAGAGAGAGAGACAGACAGACAGACAGAGAGAAATAGACACACAAAGAGCTGGAAGAAGAAAGCAGGAAAGAAAGAAAAAGAATGAAAAAGGAAGAGAAGTTAGAACAAGAGAAACAGATGAAAGAGAGTGAAAAGAGGTTGAAGAGTCGTTTAGCCATTACACGTTCCCCTGAAGTGGTTGTATCCGGAGTTGAAATGCTTGTACAAACCTCACGGAACAGCCACAGTGATAATTACTTTTAATGATTGCAATTAACGTTGAAAGTTTTTGTTTTCGTTTTTTTTTTTTCTCTAACCCATAATGATTTTGCAAAATTAAGGAACGCGTCGCTTTTCATATATATGCAGAAATATATATAAATATTTATTAGTAAATATAAATGATAAAAAACGTAAGAGATGCGAATGTTCTTGAAGTTTATATATCATTCATAGTTTTATATATTTATACACATATTTGCAAAACGACCTGCAAAAAATATCCCGAAACACATTATCTTCTAATTATGGTCGCCAAAAAACTGTTAACAAGCAAAATTATCCAAAAGCTTTATTTGAAAAAGCAAAGTTTAATTGCCTTTGTGAAATAACAAAAGACATCATAATCAGAGTTCTTTTTACGTCAATGATCAATTGAACTTTACGCATGGTAACTCCAATTCAACGAGAATCATATGCTGCTTTCATTCGCTCTGTGAAATGTTGCAGTCTTTACTCTGTCTGATTGAAATGTGCCTGAAAGGAGCATAATTATGTACATTCACGCATACGCACACACGCTCACACACACACACACACACACACACACACACACACACACACACACACACACACACATATATATATATATATATAATATATATATTTACATATACATACATACATACATATTAATATATATATATAATATAATAATAAAAAAAACTTTTGCGCACGCATGTGCCGTCGGCCACCGCAGCAATTTCAAAATTGCGCGAACCGCCATCTCCCCATCAGCCCCTTTTATCGCCTCTGATTCCCATTTTTATCGTAATCAGTCACCAAGATTATCGACCTCTTTATAACTTTTAAAACTTGGACCGTCAATCTTCAAGCCTCTTCGCGTTCCAGCTTCCGAGCATGACTGCTTATGACCTTTATGCAGGTAGTTCTTAAGGGTCATTCTTGTGTCTAAAGAACTCGAGACACGCCCACCTCTCTCAACTCGTTGCTCGTAACAGCGATGATGGTCATATGTAGGCGTGTCTCTCTCTCTCTCTCTCTCTCTCTCTCTCTCTCTCTCTCTCTCTCTCTCTCTCTCTCTCTCTCTCTCTCTCTCTCTCTCTCTCTCTCTCTCTCTCTCTCTCTCTCCTGTGTGTGTGTGTGTGTGTGTGTTGTGTGTGTTTGTTTGTTGTGTTTGTGTGTGTGTGTCTCTGTTTCTGTCTCTCTTCCCTCTTCTGTCTCTGTCTTTTTCTGTCTCTCTTCTTGTCCTCCTCTCCTTCTTTTCATCCCTCTCTCTCTCTCACCCTCCTTCCTTCCATCTGTCTCTTCATCCTTCCGTCCCTCTTTCTTTCCTCCTTCTACCCCTCTCACACGTCTCCTTCCCTCCCTCTCTCTCTCACCCCACCATCTCGCTTAAGATGCACGTAATTCAAACACACAAAAAAAGTCTAAGAAAACACACCCACGTTTATCTTGTATTCAGTTACCCCAGTTTTTCCCCCTGCTCCCTCCCCTTAGGTTCCCGCTAACTCCACCTTAAAAAAAGATAGATATAATATCGCAAAGGCTTGCCGACTTCCTCATTGAAAAAATAAAATAAAAAAGATAAGTAAATACCTGCTTCAAAAGCGTCCTTGCATGCTAAGGAGACGCTCGCACGAACGGCTTCCCTCTGCACACTCCGCCCATAACCTCGGCTCTCTCCATAAACCACTTCGAATTATGCATGGAAATCGGCTCTAATATTTCCCTCGCTCCCTACAGTCATGA
>NW_020871046.1:631199-633699 GCF_003789085.1 Penaeus vannamei
ATATAATATATATATATATATATATATATATATATATATATTATATATATATGATATATATATATATATATATATATATATATATATATATATATATATATATATATATATATATATATAAGTATATATGTATATATATATATATATATATATATAATATATATATATATATATATATATATATATATATATATATATATATATATATATATATATAGATGCAAATAATGTGATCATGAAACCTCCGTTGAAGAGCCTTTTGCAATGATGGATAACTAGATAAATACTGAACTACATTCACAAAATAAAATAAAACAGACATAAGTAAGAACATAAACCATAATGATGCAAGACGAACTTTCAAGGAGAAGCTAAGAAAAGAACAGACTTTGACCTCAAAGACGCTCAAAAAAAGATAATTGCTGCAGAGTAATTAAGAAACATTAATCAGGCTTTCCAAATGCCTTCGAGGGAGGGAATTTAATCGTTCAATTTCCTTACGATAAAAAGGATTTCTAATAATTGGTCTGTAGGTAGTAAAGATAACGGTGATAATAAAAGATATAATAATGATAATAAAATAATAAGAAACAATTATATTGCTAATACTCAGGATAATAATAATAACAATAATTACAATAATGATAATAATAACAAATATTGATAATATCAGCAATAGTAATTGTAATAATGATAATAACATCAATATTACAGATGATGATAATGATGATGACGATGACGATGACGATGAATGAATGATAACAAATAATATAATAACAAGAACAATAATAATATTAATAACAATAATAGTCAATGTACAGGCCAATTCATTCTGCAAAACATCAAACATTCACCGCCTATAAAATCAATCAATCACTTATTAATATTAATCCCACGCCCCTCCCCTCCCCCTACACCTTCCTTCACCACCCAATCCCCCCTCCCCCCCCCCTCCTCGTTCACGTAATTTTAGCAACCTGTCAACTTTTTTTATCTTCCTTTTCCCTCCCCCCTTCCCCTCCCCCCTAAAGTTAAAATAAAAAAAAGGAAAATAAATGTTCCAACGAAGCCCTTTTCTAAGTCTCGCGAGAACATTAATAACGCTCTGACGGGTATGCTCGACACGCTCTCCTCCAAAGCATTAAAAATTGGGGGAAAAAGGGCGAAAAAAGAGGGGAAAAAGGGAAAAAAGAGAGTCAGGGTTATGCGCTGTGTCGGAACTGAAGAAAAATGTCCCGTTAGTCGTTATTCCGAGATTATTCGTATTTATAGTCGCAAAGGGATATGCAAAAAAGAAAATAATGAGATGAAACAAAATATGCAAACACGAACTCAGACACACATACGTAACATGCACTCATACATGCATACATACATCTGCACACATAACATCCACACACACATGGATGCATACATTTTCGCTATAAATCTGCTGACTCCCTGAATTATAGTGTACACAAAAAACGCAGTAAATTTAAAAGTGATATAAATCGAAGCATGAACTTCTCGAAACATAGATCTAGAAGTGAACATGAACAGAAATCAGAAACAAGAAGAAAAAACAATCAATAGAAACTGATGAACAACAGCAATAGTAAAAACAAAAGTGTAATCATAATAGTAATAATCAATAACACCAACAACAATAAGAATAAAAGAAAGTAATATGAAAAGTAAAATCATAACAAAATTATTACCATAATAACTGAATAATAACCAAAAGGGAAAAGAAAAAAAGAGAAAAATAATAATAATATAATAATAATAAACACAACAATACTTACACAAACAGTCACATGAAAAAAACCTAACACAAATCAAAATAAAAACACAAAAAACAACGACACACATAAATAATAAAGACAAAAAACAAAAAAAAAAAAAAATTCAAAAAGCTCCTTCGTTTGAACCAACACAAAATGTACTGCCTTTCTCTCCTCGTCTCCGCCCCTCCTTTGATGCAGGTCATGGAGGAGAAAGACAGAGCATCTCGGAGTGCACGCATCAGCAGGGGGAAAATGTGTACTAATGACAATGATAACTATGAGAATAATAAAAAATGGTAATGATAACAGTAACAGAAATAGATAATCATGATGATGATAATGATGCAATTAATAATAATAATAATAATAATAATAATAATAATAATAACAATAATAATGATAATTACAGTTATAATAATAATAGTGATAATGATCATAATTATCAAAATAAGGATAATGATTTAAGAAATAATAATGATAACAATGATAACAATAATAATGATAACGGTATTGATAATGATGATGATAACAATAATGATTATGATGATAATAGTAATTATAATTATAATTATTAATATCATTATTGTTGTTGCAATTAATAATATCATTATCATCATTATTATTACAATCATTATTACTATTATCATTGCTATAATAACGACAATGATAATTATGATGGTGGTGGTGAAGATAATGATGATGATGATGAAGATAATGATGGTGATGATGATGAT
>NW_020871046.1:638699-648699 GCF_003789085.1 Penaeus vannamei
GGGAGGGAAGAAGGGAGAGGGAGGAGAGGAGAGAGGGAGAGGAGAGGGGAGGAGAGGAGAGAGGGGAAGGAGGGGGGGCAGGAGGAGGAGGAGAAAGTGGACGATGACGACGAGAAAGAGGAAAAAGAAGAGGTGCAAGTAAAGGACGATAGTAGGAAGGTAAGAGGAGGGGGTAGGCAAGAGGGAGAAGAGGAGGAGGTCCAAGTATAGAAATGGAAGACGGAGAAAAGTGGGTTAGGAAGACGAGGGGAGAAGAGAGGAGGAGGAGTTGGAGGAGTAGGAGTAGTAGTAGAAGCAGTAGTAGTAATAGTAGCAGTAGTAATAGTAGTAGTAGTAATAGTAGCAGTAGTAAGTAAGTAGTAAGTGAAGGAAGGAGGAGGAGGGGGGGGATAAGGAGGGAGAATATGAGGAGGTGTTGCAGGTAGTGTAGGTGTAGGAGAAGAGGAGGAAAAGAGGACTGGTAGAAGAAGGGCAAACACTGAAAGAAGAGAAGGAGAGAAACATAGGAGGAAGAAAAATGGGGTAGAGTAAACAGAGGATAGGACACAAGAAGAGCTGGAAAAAATAAAGGCAGGAAGGGAAGAGGGAGGAGGGGGATAGAAAAAGAAATACAGAAAAGAACAAAAATAGAATAAGGCGAAACAATGAAACAAGAGAAAAAGAAAAATGTGTTTTCGCTCTATCTCCCTTTCCCAGAACCCCTATGCTGATTGGATCAGCATTTCCCTCGCAGCAACATCTCACCTGTTGTTATTGTTGAAAGAACCGTAACAAAAGACTTTAATAAACTGAAGATAATATAACAAAACGAAAGATACAAAGAGCGATTAACACAAAGCAACGAAGGAGGATGGAGAGGATAAGGAGGTGCGCGAGAGAACAAAGAACAAAGAAAACGCGACACCCTGAAGACAAGACGAAGAAAGAGATAAGAAACACAAAGGGAACAAGAAATTAGACGAAAAAAGAAAAAAAGACGAAGACCAACTGGGAAAGCTTGAATAAAGGAGAGAGTGAAAGACGAATGAAATAGATGCGAGAGAGGAACAATAACTCTGGAGGAACGAGAAGCAAGGCGGATGCAGAGGGGAAGGGGGATGGTGGAGATGGGGAGGGGGGAAGGAAGGGAGGGGAAAGAGGGGTACGAAGGAGAAGGGAAGGAGGAGGGAGGGTAGGAAAGGAAGGGAAGAGGGAAGAAGGGGGGAAGAAAGGAGGAGGTAGTGGGGAAGAAGGGAGGGAGGACGGGAGAAGGAAAGGAAGGGGAAGAGGGGGAAGGATGACAGGGAAGGCGAAAGGGGTGAAGGGTAGAGTAAAAAGAACGAAAGATAGGGTGAAGAGGAGGAGAGGGTTGATGAGGGGGAAGAGAAGTGGGAGTGAAAAGATATAGAAAGAAAGGGAGGAGGCGGGAGTAAGGATGTAGGAAAAAGAGGGGGAAGAGAAGAGGGAGTGAAGAGATATAGAAAGAAAGGGAGGAGGAGGGAGTAAGGATGTAGGAAAAAGAGGGGGAAAAGGGGGAAGAAAGAAGAGTTGCTGGACTGGGACAAAGACGCTGTGATTTAGGAGATGATGCAAAATGACTGAAGATTTATAGGAGTCTACTCTGCTTTATCTATTAAGCTTAAATTCTCAGGCACCTACTCCAGTATTCTGATATTCAATAATTCACATTCATCGACGTATTAATTCAACAGGAATACTTAGGAATATTTTTTTTTTGGGAAAATAATCAAGCTGTTTTAATTGTTCCAGTAAATGTCATGAAAATATTAGAATTTTTGTCCCTTTGCCACAATTTTTTTGTCCTTTTGCAATCTCCTTAAGATGCAATTTCAGTACCAATTAACTAAAGAACCAAACATAGTACTATCAAATAGATGGTAATCTGGTAATAGACAAAAGAATGTTAAAAAGATGGGTAGCAACTCATAATTAGAGAAAAGTGGTACACATGCAGTTGGTAATTAGATAAGCAACTTGGCAAAACAATTGCTTATTGGTAATACAGAAGAGATAAATAAGAAACAAGGAAATAAATATATAACTAGCAAAAAATACATTGAAAAGAAATATACTGGTAATACATAACTGCAAATATATGATTATATACGTTGAACAGATACATAAAAAAATAAACCAATAACTACAATATAAGAATCAGATACATAAAAAATAAACCGATAGTTAAAACACAAACCAGATAAAATAAAAAAAAAAAAAATCCTGCTCCCCAAACCTAAACTCTCTTCCCCTAATAAACCAAGGGAATATCACCCGTATTGCACCGATAACGCAAGACATTGGACTCCTCAGGTAGATAATATAACTGAACAATAAACGGAAAGACAGGGTATAAAACAAGTGCAAGAAGAGTAATAACGATAAAAAGAGATCAGATCAAGTTCTTGCAGAATTGGGACATACACTCAAGCGTACTCAGATGTATACGCACACACACACACGGATACACACTTATGTACCTAATCACAAACATATTCACATAAACGCAGACACACAATTGCAAAGAAGAAATCACTTACACACACTCATGCGCATGCAAATTTATACACACGTACTCACACACGCAAATATAGACAAATGCTCCACGCGCGCCACACACATACACATACACATACACATACACACACACACAACACACACACACACACACACACACAATTACAATGACAAACAATCGCCCTTATCTTCACCCAGACAGACACGTAAAAGTGATTTAACAAAACGATGGATATCAACGACCAGGGACTTACGACCGTCGCGGTCCTCTCGGGGGTAGTAGCACACTGTGTTCAGACGTCCCTCTCTCCTTCCCCCCTTCCCTCTTCCCCTCTTCGCCCCTACCTCTCCTGCTCCCTTCCTTCTTACCCCCTTCCCATCTCCCCCTTTCCTTCTTCCCTCCCTTCCCCTCTTCACTCCTTTCGCCCTGCCCTCCCTCCCCCCATCTTACCCTACCCTCTTCCCCCCCCCTTATTCCCTTCCCTCTTCCTAGCCCCTCCTACTCCTCCCTCCCCCCTTTCCCCCTCTTCCCCCTCCCCTTCCTCCCCTTTTCCCTCTTCCCCCCTACCTCTCCTGCCTCCCTCCCTCCCTCCCTCCTCCCAACTTCCCCTACCCCTGCCTGCCTCCCTCCTCAACCCAACCTACCTCCTATCCCATCCCCCTCACTCAACGTCCTCCAATATTCCCTACTCCTCCTCCTCCTCCTTCGATCTCTCCATCCCCCTTTCCCCTCCCCCATCACCCCACCCCACGCCCTGAAAAAGTCGTGGGTTTATACGAGAACGAGCAATTTTTTTTTATAAGGAAAGATATCAAATAGGGTTGGGGAGAGGGGAGGGAGGTGAGAGAAGGGGAGAGAAAAGGGAAGGGGAGATGAAAAAGGATAAGGGAGAAGGGAGATAAAAGAGGAAGGGGAAGTGAGAGAAGAGAATAAGGAGAGAAAAGGTGTAAGGGGGAGGGGAAGGGACAGCGAGTGGGGGGCATGGAGAGAAGAGAGGTGAGAGTGGGGGGTGGGGGGGATTAGGGAGGGGAAGTGAGAGAGACGAAAATGTGAAAGAAGGGTAAGAAGTGAGGAGAGGGATATGGGAGAGGGAAGTGAGAGAGAGGGTAAGGGAGGATGGAGCGATTGAAGAATAAAGAATGAAAGTGAGTGTAAGGAAAAGAGGAGGAGAGGGTAAAAAAAGAGGGAAGAAAGGGAGAATGAGAGTAAGGGGGATTTAAGGGGAGATGGGAAGTGAAAGACGGGGTTTCAGAGGAGGGGAGGTGAGACAAGAGCATAAGGGGGGGGGGGATAAGGGGAGAGGAGAAATGATAGAGGGGGTCTTAAGAGGGAAGGGAGGTGAGACACAGATATATAAGGGGGAGGGGAGAGAGAAAGGGAGAAGTGGGAAGGGAAGGAAGGGGAGAGGTGTGTCGGGGGAGGGGAGTGAGGTAGAGTTTCCGACACTGGCAATAGACGTCGAGGGGGAAGACGATGCCACGAATCCGCTTGTCAGAGGAGGGGTATACCTTGGGGGGGAGGGGGGCTTGGGGGAATGGAATGAGTCGGGGTGGGTATGAGGGGAAGGGGGAGGGTGGCAATGGGGGCTTATGTACGTGATGGTGATGGATGTGAGGTTTCGTAGGACTAGGTGGTGACCTTTCTTTTCCCTTCACCTCACCCTACCTCCCTTTTCCTTTCCCTCTCTCTCTCTTATCCTCTTTCCATCTTCCCTAAGCTCTTTCCTCTTCCTTCTCCGTCTCTCTCTTCCTCTCCCCCCCCCCTCTCTCTCTCTCTCTCTTCCCCTCTCTCTTCTCCTCCTCCTTTTTCCCTCTCCCTCTTCCTCTCTCCCCCTCCTCCTCCCTTCTCCAATTATATTCCGGGGAATAAAAAAAAAGAAGACGAAACAAAGAAAAAACTAAACCCCCCGCATCGCCTCGGGGGAAATTCGTCCGGCGCAAACACACGGACGAAACGACGACCCAACACGCATCGGCTGATTATCTGGGTCTCATTATGGTATTGTGTTGACGTCCGTATTATGCCCCGGAAACGACTCGCCAAGTTCCCCGCCGATTCCCGTGATGAACAAAGTTTGTCCCGGCGCTTACCCCTCTCTCCTTCTCCCCTCTCCTATGCCACCCCTATCCCCCCTCTTATTTACACCTCTCTCCCATTTCATGTACTTCTCCCTCCCCTTCTCCCCCCATGCACCCCTATCCCCCTTTATTTACTCCTCTCTTCCATTTCACGTACTTCTCCCTCACTCCCCCTTGCCTTCCCCGTTTTATGTTCCTCACTCCACATTTTCCTATGTATCTCTCCCTCCCTTCTCCCATTCCCCTATTTGCTTCTTACTCACTCCCCATCCCCTTATCTAATTCTCCATCACTCCCAATTTAATTTTCCTTCGTCTCTTATCACCCCTCCTTTCCTACTTGACTCTCCATCCTTCCTGATCTCCCACTTATTCTCCCTCACTTATCTACTTCCGCTTCTCTCCTTCAGCCTCCTCCCCATCCCGCCTTCACTTCCCTCTCTCATTCAGCATTCCTCTATCACCCCCTTTTCCTTACCCCTCCCCCCACCTTTTTATTTTCCCTTCCATCTCCTTCTCTCCTTCGGTCTTCCCCCACCCCCACCCCTTTTCCTTACCCCTCCCTCCCACCTTTCTACTTCCCCCCCCCCCATCTACTTCTCTCCTTCGTCCTCCCCAAAACCCCCCTTTTTCCTTACCCTCCCCCCCCCTACCTTTTTATTTTCCCTCCCCCATCTACTTCTCTCTTTCGGTCCTCCCCCCCCATCCCTTTCCTTACCCCTCCCCCCCACCTTTTTACTGTCCCTCCCCATCTACTCTCCTTCGCTACTCCCCAAACCCCCATTTACTCGCCCCCTTCCCCTCCCGAACCCCCTTCTGCGCTGCGGGTCTGTGCAGGAAGTGCTACGTGCCACCATTAAAGGGCATATAACGAAACACTTCGAAGGACATTTTATTTTTTGGCTTATTCCGGCCATCCATCTGGGGAACGGAGCGGCCGGGACAAAGAGGACACAGAGCAAGAGAAGGAAGAGGAAGAGGAAGAGGAGGAGAAGGAAACAGAAAAGAAGATGGTGAAATAAAGAAATTAAAAAAGCACACAAGGATTTATCTTCCATTTCTCCTTCACACCGATATGTTATCTTGCTCTCATAGCCCGCCCGCACGTCCACGCCCACCCCCCGCGCGGAGCAGAGCGTTCACTTCGCCGCCCCTTCCCTCGGCTGTGGCATCCATTCCGATAGTATATCCTGCGCACACGGCCAAGTTTCAATCCCGCTCCGCCAACGAGCCGCACCGCTCATAAACTACGAGCAGAGTACCGCGAGAGAAACATTTTGTCATGTTCGTATGCCATCACGTCCACGCTGAAGCACAGGAGCGGCCGTGATGCAGTGGGTCGTGACTCGGCTCAGAGCGGGGAAAGCCGACTGAATTTGCCTGTTTTTTATGGCCTATGCTTGATTTTTTCAGCTTCGCCAAAAAATGTTGTCGAGCGGTTTTTCGTGTCCTAACCATATACTTGACTATTTTCCACTCCCAGTTATCGTGATCTGCGCTGCCACATATAGGGTTTGAATCCTCGCATGCATGCATGCATACTGAATATGCGGGTATATACACACGTAAAAAAACACCTTTAAGAAATGCCGTATTTCTTATCGTAACACCACAGTTGCTTTGTACACGCACACTCAGAACCTTGGCTCCTATGATCCTAATAATAAAAAAGTCATACCACTTTACGCCATGGGAAAAGCATATTCAAAACCACGTATACACAATAATCACAATATCAGCCTACGAAAAAAGCGAAGACAGTCCCTCCTTCCGAAGGGACTGGGGCAGAGAGAGGGAGGTGAAGAAGAGGTGGAGAGAGAGAGAAAGAAAAGCAGAGATAAAACAAAAATGAGAAACGGAGTAGGCGAAGAGGTTATCATATATTATTTACTCAGGCTTTAACATTTGAAAAATATATCCCTCGCACATAATGCCTCTCCATCCAATAAACCATAAACTGAAATATAAGACGACTTGTCCGATATAAAACATTACGACGGATATTCACATGATCGGGCCTCGGCAGTTAAAGTGTCTCAGCAGCAAAGAAAGGATTTTGTCTTTATAACATATAACTTCAATATAGCCTTTTATATAGGGGTTTGCCAGGGATATACGCAAATATATATATTCGCTCATTTCGTAAGGTTGTCATAAGCTGCGTTTTTTCCCCTTTACTTTCATAAACGGAGACCAAATTAATATCACAAGATTACTCTTACTGCCAAACAAAGGAAACGGCAAATGAAATCGCATCAGCACGAATTCGCATACGATGCAAATTCAGAAACTCATTTTCAGCGGAAAGTCTTCGGGGCGGAGGTGGGCTGGGGATGGAGGGGGAGGGGGGGGGGGGGGGGGCGGTAATGGTGGCAGAGGGAGGAGGGGGTGAATTGCCGAGGGTAGTTATCCTTCTGAATGAAAAAAATAAAAAGACAGTCGAACATCGTCCATGTCAAATAAAGAAAGAAAAAGAAAAGTCACGCACGGATTACCTCCCCCCCAAAATAATAATAATAAATAAATAAATAAAACTTAAAAAAAATAAAAAAAATACACCAAACAAGCCAGTTATAATAACCGTCAGGAATATCCAATACTCTTTCTTTTTCGACCTTTCCTCTGGCTCTCTTTCTCTTTCACAGACAGACACCTGATGCATTATTTATCAAGCATCCCGAGGCCCAGGTACCTAGCGTGGTATGAGAGAAGCTTCAATATTAGGGATGGATATTGAATTGTCAGAATTGGTTAGGTTAAGTTCGGTGGATTATCCTGTGCGGGAGAAAGCCAGGGTCGGGAATCTGGAAGGCAAAATGGAGCCTTGGAGAGTATTGTGTTAGTGTTGGGGAAGGAGGGTGGCGGCGAGGCAATGGTGGGGAGGTGATTATAAATTATTTGGGAAAGAATGGAAGGAGAGGGAAGACGGATGGAGGGGAAGAACAAGGAGGGAGGGGAAGAATGGATGGAAGGAGAGGAGAGAGAGAGAGAGAGAGAGAAAGATGGAAGAGAGAGAGAGAGAGAGAGAGAGAGAGAGAAGAGAGAGAGAGAGAGAGAGAGAGGAGAGAGAGAGAGAGAAGAGAGAAGAGAGAGAGAGGAGAGAGAGAGAGAGAGAGAGAGAGAGAGAGAGAGAGAGAGAGAGAGTGAGAGAAGAAAAAAAGAAAAAAATAGGAAGAGAACGCGTGGGGGTGTACCAGACCGAAAGAGACGGGAAGAGGGTGATGAAAAGGAAAAGAGAATAGGGAAAGATTAAGATGAAAAGTCGAAACCACAGGAGAATGCTTTCCATACAAGTAAAAAAAATATGTGGAATTGTGATTGACTCTCGAGAAAAATAACTCTTCGTTTTAGTCCCTCGATATAACACACCTTTAATACTTTTACTATCCTTCAGTAGTCTCTAAGAACATCCAATTTTACTTTCATTCAATAAGGAGAAGCTCGAAAACCACAAAACGTCTATTGGAAATCTCCCTCTTCGTGAAACGGATTTTGCAATCATGTGCCGATTGCAAAGGAAGCGTGGTTCTATCCATTAATCTCACCGAAAGATTTAGAAGTTGTAAGAACTGACTTTTTCGAAATATGTTGCTCAGGGAAGGGAGTAGAAATAAGGAAGGAGAAAGAGCGAAGAGAGAAGAGAAAACAGATTGAGGAGAGAGGGAGAGGGTAGGATAAAGGGGAAAGGGAAGAAGAAAGGAGATTGAGGGATAGAGTTTGGGAGATTAGAAGGAGAGGGAGAGAGAGAGAGACCGAAGGACAGAGGAGTTTGGCGAGAGAAGTGGGTATATATATATAAGGTACTCTACTGACTCAGAGATCAGGACGTACGCTAATGGATCTCGACTTAATATTTGAGACATATGGAGCACCTTCACCATACGAACAGTCGACGTAATAGGGCTGAGTAATATTGTGCAAGGTCACCATATGTATGGCCTCTTGGTACTGACACATGTTAGCCTGAGGATCGACGCCAAGTATCAGTTATAGTTATGCAATCTGCTATGAATAATGATTGACACGTGAAGACAGACAGGTAGACAGATAGAAGGGGAGGTAGCAGGAGATAGATGAAGATAGACAGAGATAGATAGATCGATAGAGAGAGAGAGAGAGAGAAGACAGACCAGGAGGGAGGGAGGACGGGAGAAGGAGGGAGGGAGAGAGGGAGAGGAGGGAGGAAAGGGAGAGGGAGGAGGGAGAAGAGGGAGGGAGGGAGAGAGGGAGAGAGGAGAGACAGACAGACAGAGAGAGAGAGAGAGAGAGAAGAGAGAGAGAGAGAGAGAGAGAGAGAGAGAGAGAGAGAGAGAGAGAAGAGAGGAGAGAGAGAGAGAGAGAGAGAGACCTTTGAAATATCACAGCCGACAATCTCAGCAACAAGCAAATCAGTTTTACAACAAACAGGTCAGCAGCAGATGCGTTACTCCACCTGTCCATCACCTGGTCTAAGGTCCTTGGCCGAAGCAAGGACACCTTTACCATTGGTCTCATCTTTGCAGCCTAACCCCCGCCGCCAATCCTAGCAGAGCGGGAGTGCGCGATAACCTTTCCCATCTCAGGCAAGACAACTTAACAGGTAGGTCCCGCCGAGTTCGATGATCCAGCCTTAAGAAGGCAAGTTCCCGTTACAGTAATATCCTTGGCTTACTTCTCTGAGGTATATACTTCAACAACCTGCTTCAGTTCGTTCTAGAGACATACCGCATCTACAATTTTACTTTCAACACTGTGACCAAAACACCCAAACACGCACAAAAAACAACAACATCCGTCCACATCAATTAAGTTCTGCAAATCATCTCTTGTTGTGAGTACTGTAAGGCTGACTTGATTATGGAAAAAGAACAGCTGATGCTGATCCCTCGACAACATCTCCCCTCATACCCCTTTACACTCTCTTGCCTTAGCCTCCTGGATAGGGTCCAAAACAGAACCAAGCTGCTGATCTGCCAAAAAAGGTCTAACCAGACCAGCCGCCTCCTCGAACGCAACCCCTGCAGTAGCATCGGGATGTAGCGAGGTTCTACGTCATCCACGTCTACATGACACCCTTATGGCTTCGCTCCGGCAATTGCGAGCGACCTGGATCACCTACTCGCTGTCCCCTCGTCAGGAGAGAGACCTTCCTTCGCCCATGTACAGGAATGTGGAATCGTTTGGTACGTCAGCTGCCCCACATCACATCACTTCACACCTTCAAGTCAATGAATACTTGACTAAGGAACATGTAAATTCATTTGTCATACACACTCACAATTTTCTGTCAGGTGAATGCGTGTCTTATATATCTACACTAAGTCAAAGATAGTTTTCAGTATCTTTGATTTTTAACAATAATGAGATTTCTAGGTATAATTATTTATACATAAAATGAATAAATGAATGGAGAGAGAGGGGGGAGAGAG